>AZIM01005706.1:39531-56686 GCA_000516915.1 Ophiophagus hannah | reverse complement strand
ACAACCATTTATCTGAAATGGTATAGGTTTTCCTAGTATAGCAGGGGGTTGGACTATCCAAGGTCCTTCCAACTCTGATATTCTGAGAGAAACTGATTCTCTTCCCGACTTGAAATAATCCTGACCGGCTCAGATTCTCAGAACTGCTACAAAACCTTCCCAACAGTCTTCCTGCAGATACAGCCTTCCCCACCCCCTAAATCAACCTCCCACCATTGGGCCAGGCTCTTCTCTTTGCCAAATCTCTTTGTACAGCCATTCCAAACATTTTTACCCTCTATCCTCTCAAGTAATCAGAAAAGCATTCCAGGCCTTTGCACACCACTGAGTGCAATCATCTCCCAGCCGGGGTCTCTTTTCTGGAGAAAACCATTCCCCATCCCTCAGAGTGCAAAACAAATGGATGACACACAGATAANATCCAAAGATCCTCTCTGTTGCATTTCTCTAACTCTTCTCACCAGAGGCCTAACATAACAACTGCATCCCTTAGCGGCGGAAGATCTGGTCCCAATTGTGTCGAGGGTAGTTTATTGAAGCAGAACTGGGGAATGTTCCTCTCATTTTGCACACAGAGTGCAAATGTCTGGCATTTGGGGGATGGGGGGGGGAGAAAGCCTCTGGATTTGGGGTTCCCCAAAGCCTCCGTATTGCTGTAATGCAGAGGTCCCCAAACTTGGCAACTTTAANNCTTGTGGACTTCAACTCCCAGAAGTCTCCATCTCACACTTCCTGGAAAGGGAAATGAATCCTTGAGAAGAGAGGTAGATGGGGGGCCTGAGTTTGCCTGGGGAAAAAATTAAATGCCGGAAGGGATGAAAATTAGCTATATTTGAGGGAGGGAGGGAGGGAGGGAGGAAAACGTTTGGATGTCAACAAGTTATAGGGTCACTGTCTCCTTTCTTACCAAGTAAATATCTAACTGCGGTTGTCCTCTGACCTGCGCTCCTTCCGCTGTGAGTTAAAAACCTGGTNTTGTTATTTTTAATTGGGTTTTAGTGTTTAGTTGGATTTTTCTTATTCATTCTGTGTTTCTTTTGTTGTAAGCCGCCCCGAGTCCTTCGGGAGGTGGGGCGGCACATAAATCCAAGATAAAGATAAACTGGGAAATGTTAACTTTCCCCTTTTTGAAAGCAACCCAGGCTGATGATTGGCAGTCAACCCTTTCTTTTTGGCAATCAAAATGAACGGCTGAAGGGCACTGCACTCTGCCTATGCTCAGAGAGGGCCTCTTCCGCCCACTTACTTTACTGGTATAGATGGCAGTGCTCCCATCTATACCAGTAAACGAGGCAAAAGAAGGTGGAAGGGTTTTTTTTAAAAAAAAAAAGAACAAGAAAGGGGTCTTTGGGTCCTTAATTTGCACCTATGAAAAATGTGATTTGCCCCAGGGACTGACCCTTCCCTCCACCGCCCAATAGAATGAAGGGAGCGGGAATAGAGCTCTCCCCCACCCCTACCCCAAAACTGGTTTTGCATCTCTCCCACTTGGCTGTAGACAACTGCCCAAACAGTNCAAGAAAGGGGTCTTTGGGTCCTTAATTTGCACCTATGAAAAATGTGATTTGCCCCAGGGACTGACCCTTCCCTCCACCGCCCAATAGAATGAAGGGAGCAGGAATAGAGCTCTCCCCCACCCCTACCCCAAAACTGGTTTTGCATCTCTCCCACTTGGCTGTAGACAACTGCCCAAACAGTGTGTGTGTTACCAAGTGCTCACTCAATGCCGCGTTTGTGATTTCAAAACCTCCCTTCTCTAGTTTCTCCCTTGCTTCCTTCCGTCCCTTCCCCATTCATTCTGGGGCCCTTTGTTTGGGGAAGAGAAAAATACTGTGTGTGTGTGTGTGTACCAATGCTGGGGAGGGGCAAGGGACAGATAGGAACCAGAGATTAATCAGCATTCGAGATGCTAGGGCAGAAACAGCAAAGGAAGCATGCAACACAACCGCACTTCCTTTGCAATACCCATTTAAAAATGTGGCTCCCCCTCCCACTTGCAAACCGTTTGCTTTTGGGGTTTCAGGCAGGTGGCATCTGCTGGCCCTCATCACCTGGGCCATCTCCCTCGCTGAGTTTTGCTTCACTTGCCGTGCCAAGGAGGGCGCCTCGGTGGTTGCCAATCTCCCAGGCGTTGGGGGGTGACGTCCTAACTCAGCCGATGTGCGTGTGTGCACCGTTGGGCGGCTTTGGTGCATGAGAAGGGAAAGGGGAGGGAAAGGAAGGAAGGCTGTGAATTGCCAGGAAACAGGGAGGGAGGGAAGGAGGGAGGGAGGGAAGAAGAGATGGGAAGTGGAGGCTGCCGATTTCCTTGGGGCGGCCTTGAAAGGCAGACAGCCTCCTCCGTGGCAGCCTTCGTAGGTTGGAGTGACCCTGCCGCGGGAACAGCTGAGCCGAGAAAGAAACGACACTAAGCCAGGTTCTGACGCAAGCAAGCAGGCAAAGGAGGCTCCGGCCTTCGCCGGCTCCAGCTGGTTGCTCAAGCAGGGAGGAGGTTGGGAGGGGATCTCAAGATCTCTCCCTTGACTTGACAAAGGGTGAGCCAGACCAGATAGCCTTGGAAACCAGCTGAGTGTTGCAACATCCAGCACAAGGCCAAATTCATGTGGGCAAGGGAAGGTGCACTGCGGGTTTCTCACCCAACCCCTTCTTGCTATCGGAGGAGGAGAGAGAGAGAAGGAGAGAGAGAGAGTCCATTTCTCAACTCTCGAATTCAGGCACAATGCAGATAGTCCTTGACTTACAATCACAATTGGGACCAGAATTTCCACTGCTAAGCAAGTTTGTTGTTAAGTGAATCGTCCTCGATTTTATGACTTTTTGGCCACGTTTCTTTTGCTAAGCAAATCACATGGTTATTGAGCAAACCTGGCTTCCCTCATTGACTCTCTTTATTGGAAGCGGTCACAAATGGAGACCACACGAAACCCCCCCCCCCAAATGTGCTGCAACGGCCATATAGACATGCTGGTTGCCAAGCAGCCAAATGTTGATAATCTGACGGCGAGGATTTCACAACCGTCGTAAGTCCGAGGACTGGCCACATCACTTTTTTTCAGTTGTAATTTTGAACGTTCATTAAATGAATGGTTGCAAGCCGAGGACTATCTGTAGGGTTAAAGCATTGTTTCTCAGCCTGGGCCATTTTAAGATGGATGGACCAACTCCCAGAATTCCTCAGCCAGCCTCGTTTGCCAACTGGGGAATTTTGGGAATTGAAGTCCACACATCTTAAAAGTGGCCCAGGTTGAAGTGTTAAGTCAAGTTCACTGGACTCTCTTGTTATGGTTCATCCTGCTGGGTTCCTAATAGCTCCTAATATTTTTCTTGCTTTGGATAGCTAC
The DNA here is from genome assembly GCA_000516915.1 of Ophiophagus hannah. Lineage (NCBI taxonomy): Eukaryota > Metazoa > Chordata > Lepidosauria > Squamata > Elapidae > Ophiophagus > Ophiophagus hannah. The sequence continues at coordinate 53,345 of AZIM01005706.1, read as the reverse complement.
CCAACACCATGCAGCCAAAACAATATTGGAGAAGGCTCTACATGAGCCCAAGGGGTTTTCTTAGGAAACAGATTTAACTACTGAATGTTCTAATATTTGAGGGGCTGACACAAAGAAGATTGGGGGGAGGGGGAGGGAGGGTGTCAACCTATTTTCCAAAGCACCAGAAGGCAAAACAAGAAGCAGTGGATGGAAACTGAATGAAGAGTCCCTTTGCTTCCTGTCATTTTAGTCTGAGAAAAATAAGAATCTGCAACCCAAACTAGAAAGCCCAAGAACAGGGGGCAAGGAAAGCCTGGGACTCTTCTTCTCCTTTCTCTTTCCTCCCAAATTTTTTCTGGCCCCAGCAGAAAATGGCTAGCTCTATTGCTCCCTCCCATTCTGCCACATAATTTTGGCTCCTACCCCAGAGAAGAGACTGGCTCTCTTTATCCAAAATGTTATGTTCCAGCTTTGCTACTATAGAGCAGAGAAACTTATCCATCGGGGCCCTTCTCCTTCCAAATACAAAATTAAAAAAGCCTCCTCCACCTAGTTTCTATCTCCTGCAAACCTTTAAAAATGTAAGAGTCTACTCTTAGCGATTAGCATAGTTGAAAAGATATTCGGAATCATGCAATGTTATTTGTTCTTTTTCTCTGACACACCACAGATGCTAAAGTTGGATTCTGAAACAGACAGGTAGGTTTTGAAATCTGGTGTAGGAGAAGATTCCTGAGAATACTATAGACGGCCAGGAAAATAGAGGAACGGATCATCAAACAAATCCATTCAGAATTCACACTGAAAAGCACAAATGACAAGGCTCAAATTAGTCTACTTTGGACACATGATGCGAAGATCAATGGAGCAATAAGAACCAACTTGATGGCACGTAATGAATCTACATCAGTGTTTCTCAACGTAGGGAGTTTGAAGATGAGTGGACTTCAACTCCCAGAATTCTCTAGCCAGTTATTCTGGCTGGAGAATTCTGGGAGTTGAAGTTCACCCATCTTCAAGCTGCCCAGGTTGAGAAACACTGTGTTCAGAGCACTAAAACTGATGAATGCTAAACACTGTGGCCAGTTCAGGTTTTTCAAACCAGGTAGACCCAAAACTGAATCCTAGAGCAGACAGTAGCTATTGAGATGGATTTAGATGTGCAAATATTTTGAATGCACTAACTTCTCCAATTTAATGTCCTCTAGATAGGCTGGGACTACAATTCCCATACTCTTTTGAATTCAGCCTCCCACACACACCAAGGAACCTTAAAGGAGATTCTGATTGCAAGAGCTTTATGACCCTGCCTGTTTCAACCAAATGCATCTTTATTTTTATTGATTTGCCTCTCTATTCCTAAACTCACACCATGTCAAGGAAAATAAAAAATGAAAGTGCATTCCACTTCCACTGGGAAAGATGCACACAAACACTCACACAGGAGGAGGGAAGGGAAGTATGAATGGGGAAAGGACTGTTTTCACATATACAAGCACACTGATTGAATATTGGAGAAGGAAGGGCCCTGGGAGTCATTGACCAATATTCAATGAGTGTGTTTGTATATTGGGCAGGCAATGGGTTAATGCCATCTATTAGCAAAAGCAAACAGATAATCTATTGTTCCATTATGCTTCAGGGTGCCAGTGACCTAGGCCTTACTAGGTTGATAGATGGAATACCTTAGATAGTTGTAAAAATTCAGGTGTGGTTCTAAACCAGCATGCTGGCTGGGGAATTCTGGGATTTGATAGAGTTGAGAAACACTGCTCTAAACCAGGATTTATTTAATGTCTGAGTTCACGCCACATATAAGTCATATTTAATTCCTGACTACAAGAACAAACATATCCTAGCAGTTTTCTCAGCAGGGATATACAAAAGGAAGATTTTTTCCCCTCATTTCTCAGCAGGAAATCTAGTTTTGAATTTCCTGGTAGCCTCCTTTCCCAAAAACTAATCAACCCAGGCTGTGCTTTTGGACTTCAGCCAAGGCCAATCTAATAAACAGGAGGATGTATTGGGCTGATCTCGAAGGAAATGTAGGTCTGCTTTGATTTCACCGCTCTTTTGTTGCATTTTGGGCTGGAGTTGACATTTGGGGTAGGGACCAAAGCAAAACACTCTTGACATGTATGCCAGAACACCCATAAAGCAAACAAACATAAAAACACCCATACTTAAAAGCAAAAATGAATAATTTTTCATCAATCAAGACCCCACTAAGACAATATTTCTCAATCTTAGCAACTTGGAGATATCTGGACTTCAACTCCCAGAATTCCTCAGCCAGCATACTGGAATTCTGGGAGTTGAAGTCCAGATATCTTCAAGTTCCTATGGTGGAGAAACATTACACAAAGGGCTAGGACAAGGCAAATCTAGAAGACCAAGATCAGGAGGCCTAGATCACAAATTATCCTACCAACTATCCTACCTCACAGGATTGTATCCTGCCATACCTACTCATGACAGGAAGGATACTAATTGCATGCTTGAGAAAAAGACTTGGTTGTGAGAACCATAACATGCGGAGGCGATTATTATTTTCCAGGAATGGAACTGCAATACCTGTCCAAGGATTCTGAGAATGAGGTCGTACCTCTGAAAAAATTAATCATAACTCCTCATCGCTCTTATCATTATGTTTTGAACTACAGCTGAAAAAAGGCCTGAAATAGAATACCCCGTATAATTTGCAATATCCTACTATTGCATAGTCAGGGATCCTATTTGCTCACTTCAGATGGAGTGCATCTACTGCTTGCTGTCATTCTCACAAATGTTCATCATGGCTAAGGCAATCAGCCACCTCCTCATGAATGTATCACGGTGACAAGCAATCTCTGGTTTATTGAGTCCCTTCTTCCTTCAGGTCATCCTGCAACTCTGGCAATAACTGGCACGACTTGGTCTTTTTTAGATTTCTACCCGCACCACCCCCCATAAACTTCTTTGGCAAAGGATTCAGTTAAAACAGCAGAAATCGGGGGAGGGGGGAAACACATTACATCAGGAGTAACCCTGGCTTATACAGGGAAGCCCTCTTTTTCCGCCTTTCAGACTATTTTTCTGGATGAGTAACAACAAATCGCACCAATTCTACTCTGCCTGAGGAATTCAACATACGAATCCAATTAAATCATTCAGAAACTTAAGTTTCTTTGGCAGTCTATTCATCTCAGCTGCCCAACGTCACGATGCTGGAAATCCAAATGCAGGAGTAACACGACTGGAAGCAAATAGCTAAAAGTTCCAACTTAAATCAGCCTCTCTTTAAACCAGGATTCCCCAGACTCTTTTTTCAACCTTACATGCACCCAAGTTCATCCCCTTTGAGAAGTTCCAGATTGTTCATCGATTCCCCAAATATTTATTACATGAAAACAACTTAGTACCAACTACTTTAATAGTACTACAAATAATAAAACTGGTAATCTTCAATTTATGACCATAATTGGGATACCAGAACTCCTGTCACTAAGTGAGGCAGGTGTTAAGTGAGTCACACCCAATTTTACATTTTTTAAAAAGTGAATCTGGCTTCTTCCACTGATTGGAGGAACATTGGCTGAGATATTAATTATAAGCCACCCCGAGTTACTTTTCAAGTGGCGTAAACGTTTAATAAATAAATGAGCATCCCATGACCCCAGGCCACTGCCTGAATTGTGATCAGGGGATGTTGTGACAGTTGTTAAGTAGGAAGACTTGTCTTAAATCACTTTATTCAGTACTATCATAACTTTGAACAGTCGCAAAATGAATGGTCGTAAGTCGAGGAATACTTATACCATAACAAGAACAATATTGGATGTTCCATTGATAAACGCCTCTAAACTCTTGCAGAATTAGGACAGTCCCAACCCAAGCCAACACTGATCCTGCCCCCTTTGCACGTGCCCCTCCCAAGAATAAGCTCCACCCCAAGAATAAGACCCGCCCTTCAAGCCCCACCCACCGGAAGGACCTTCTGTCCTGCTCAGAGGCCAGTCTGCAAAAAACAGCTGGTTTCTCTACTTTCCTGGAGGACTGAGAAAGGAGAAGGGAGGCACAAGGGAAAGGGCCCCAAAATCAGCTCTGTGAACTCACCAGTGGGCTTGCAGGTGGCTGCTTGGCTCGGGCACTGGACCCCCAAGTGCAAGGGCTGGTTAGCAGCAGCTGCCGTTCTTTCTGAGGTAGTGTGGTTGTTGAGATCCAGGGAAGGGGTGGACAAGGAGCACTGCGTCTGGCACCGCAGCTGTGTCAGCGACTGAGGCATGCCCTGGTAGTGCCGCGTGGCACTCAGGAGGTCNTGGTAGTGCCGCGTGGCACTCAGGAGGTCGTTGAGGATCTGCAGGATGGTGCCGATGTCTCGGCGCGGCCGGCCACTGCTGTCTTGGCAGTTGGGGTGCAAAGTGCCTGCAGGGTGGAAGGAGAAGTAGGAAAGGTTGTAGCTGTGCATAAAATCTATTGCGGGGAGGGGGGGGGAACAGCAGTATTGGTTTATAGTGGTGTTTTTCAACCTTAGGCACTTGAAGGTGTGTGGACTTCAACTCCCAGAATTCCCCAGCCAGACAGAGAAATGTAACGCAGACGTACCAGAAAACGTTCCCGAAAAAACCCCAGGGGCGTGGTTAACAAAGCTTTCTATCACAGCGCCGTGTTTGCGGGTCCGAGAGGCCTGAGTGGGGCTGCTGCTGGGCGAACTTTTACTTCTTGAGGCGCAGTCTACCTGCAAAAGCCAAAGAAAGGATTTTGAAGCCAGTCAGATTGCCTGGTTGCTTTTTTTTTTTTTTTTTTTTGAGGCAGCTGGAAAAACAGAACAGGAAACCTGAAGCTCTAAGCTTCTTCCTTGGACAGAGGTTACGGTGGGCCAGAAACCTTGTGATGTTTATCTTTGACAGCATCTTCACGAGGCTCCCCTCCTCTGAGTCATCTGGAGAAGAACCTAATTTTCCTGTTCCTTGCCAGAAAGACATTTCTATAAGCAAAGGTTACTCTTGGTTTTTCTTTCTCCCTCCAGATCGATTTTCCTTTATACGTGAAAGGTCTCCCTTCCCAAACTGGGCGGCAAATAAATTTTATAAGTAAATAAATTAGGGGGAAGACTTCTTTCTTACAAACCTACAAGTTTTGGAGGTTTACAACCCTCAATGTGGCCATCCCAACCCAATCTAACTTGGTGGTGCCTTCCTGATACATTGGGTGGACTGCATTTCCCAGAATTCTGAGGCAGCCCTCTAAAATGGCTGACTGGCTGGCTGAGGAATTCTGGGAATGGTGGAACTGCAGTTCTAACACACCAGATTTGAAACTTCGCCAAGCATACAGCTATAGACCACACAAACTTACAAAGAGCAATGCCCAGCTACGGATCCCCCTGGATCAATAGGAGGGAGATTATGTCATAAAAAATAGTATGTGTGTCAAAAAGAACCTGGATTATAAGGTGATTACTGAACCAAAGAATGTTTGTAGGAATAACCCAAATAAAAAGCCGTAACGCCTAGGCTTACATTGGGCTGCAATGGGAGTGAGGGAAGCTTGCTGCTGAGACTGACTTAGTAGTGAGATGGGTAGCATGCACGTATTTTTAAAATAGTAATAATAAAGCTAGCTGCTCCAACTTTCTCGTGAGATAAAAAACTAACAAATACAGGAAAAGTCTCCCTAAATCCAGTTCCTTCTCTGCTCTGCCCTGCAGCAGCTAATGATAAAAAAGTGCTAAGCCTTTTTAAAAATCCAGAAGGCAAAGCCTCTCAATTGTTCATAGCAGAAATCTCCCAATGCATGTTAAGTATTATTTTTTGGTTTGTGGGAGGATGGAAGGAGACCCAATGACCAATTCTACCCCTTGTAAGGATCTATTTATTTATTATTTTTACAAATAATTCAAGGTGGCAAACATGTCCAACACACCTTCCTCTTCCTATTTTCCCCACAACAACCCCCCCTGAGGTGGGCTGGGCTAAGAGTGAGTGACTGGCCTAAAGTCATCCAGCTGGCTTCCATGCCTAAGACAGGACTAGAACTCACAGTCACCTGGTGATTGTCCCAAAGTCACCCAGAGTGTTTTGAGGCCTAAAGTTCGACTACTATTCTCTGTCTCCTGGTGACTGGCCCAAAATCACCTATTTGACTTTCATGTCCAAGGCTATCTCCTGGTTTCTAGTCTGGTGCCTTAAAAGTTGCCATGAGTCAGGACTCCACACCAAAAAGCCTGGCTTCAGCCTTTTGTGCACATGCTCAACCCTCGTTCGTTTCAATACCCCGCAAAGCACCCCAGGACTGACCTCTGAACACGAAGACATGACGCTGCCGCTCCCCCCTCCGTTGACCGTCTGTGCGCTGGTCCCGTGCGAATGGAACATCCCTGCCGTGACGGGGGTCGGGTTAGCGGTGGTACAGTAGAGAGGCATATTCTGCATTGGCGACGGAGAAGCAGCAGGACTGGGCACAGGGCTTGGCGGGCAAGCGGGTGCCGTGGGGAGCCGGGCAAAAGTAGGGGAGGAGGTGGGAGTGCTCCCAGGCAGGGTGCGGCAACTGGAGGCAGCTGGTCCGGCCGCCAGCACCGGCGTGGTGGCTGTGGCTGCTCCAGCTTGTTCTCCGCGGCTGGCAATCACATGGCGGTGCTGGAGCTGCCCGCTGTTCTGCTGAGCTGCCAGCTGCAGCTGGACAAACATCATGTGATCGCCCACCCGCAGGGCAAGGGTCAGGGGGGACCTCCCGGACAGGAAGTCGTTTACCTGGAAAAGAGAACAGCAAGTGGGGTGGTTAGATCAGATGGCTGGTTTTAAGCCAGGAATTTCAACGGGGCACAAAGCTATTCCTGGACCGCCCCAAGACAAGTGGTAGATGGAAATTAGTGCTACTTGGTGCAGGATTAGATTAAATTAAACTAATAATTAAACCTTAAGTTACTGCAGTTACAACACTACACCCACAAATACTATAGAGGCAGTCCTTGACTTATGACCGTGATATTTCGAAGCCATCATTGATTTGAAAAAAGGAATTTGCTACTCGAAGTTTTAGACGATCAGATTATGTCCACGGTCACATGACCAAACTTTGGGCACTGAACAGAGCCACATTTACACCCACTTGCAATGTCGAGCGGTAATATGACTGTGTTTTAGAATGTTTTTCCAAAAACCGACACTTAACTTCCAGGGTTCAACAAAATCGCACCCACAGTGAACCACTGGTTCACTGAACAACTGTGGCATTTGCTTTATGACTGCAGCATTTGCTTAACAACTGCTTGCTAGAAAAAAGTTGTTAAATCAAGTTGGTCACAGGACCGACCCGTTTTATGACTGTTGTGACATACAACCGTAATGGGAAGACTCCATTGTGGTCGTATGTTAAGGAGCACCTGGATTTAAAAACGTGTCTAAGATTTCTTGGTCCTTTCTTAGGAGACAGGGGGCTTCAGCACTCTAGTGCTTAGTGGATGTGTGGGAACACTTCACTATTTGCTATGAAAATCAAATGTATTAATTAAGATTATTTCAGGTTGTCTTTGGTGCACTGTTAAGCATAATCATCAAACTAAGAGATGCATCATCCAGATCTTAAAGTTACTGTTTTGTGTCAAGACTTGGCTTGATGCAGCGAGGTCGGTGATAAAACAAATTTAATAAATAAAATAAAATATAAAATAATGTGTTCAAGAAAAGACAAGCCCCTGCTCAAAGTTGTCTTCCTAGTCCAGGAGTGGGGAATTAAGGCCCCCTTTATGACCTGTGGACTTCAACTCCCATGCTGGCTCAGGAATTCTGNCTGGCTCAGGAATTCTGGGAGTTGAAGTCGACAGGTCATAAAGGGGGCCTTAATTCCCCACCCCCGTATCTAGAGACCTTCTCCTTTCAGTCAGCTATTGAGTGCACAATAAGAGGCCAAAGAGAATGATTTCCTTGACTTCTCTGGCAATGCCCAGCTGAGATGGATTGATTTAGAAACAAACCATAATATACCCCCAGAGGCCTAGCAGATGGAGACTAGCTAGGAAATACCAGAGCAGTCAATATTTGCTGAACTGGGTGGGGCCTGCAGTTGAAGGGTGGAGGGTTTTATTTTTTTATTAAATAGGCAGAGACTGGACTGGCAAGCTGTCTTTGACATCAGAACTGAGGTATTACGTTAGAGGAGAAGCAAAGAGAAGCCATCGTCAAACCAGGATAAACTTTTCATAGGGTGGCCTCCCCAAATTTGTGGAGGGGAAATGGCCACATGGGCTGACTTGGGCACTGAGGGCTGATGCTGCTGGTATGGATATGTCCCTCTGTCTATCTATCTCCTAGGTACTGCCACCTCTTGTGTAAAAAGTCTGGGAAAGGTATGCCAAACGGGGCTTTTGGCACCACCCAGCAGGTCTTGGGGTGCTCCTGATCCCCTTTGCAAGCAAGCCCACAGCAGCTGAGCCATTTTTCCAACCCTACATGCAACCCAGCGAGCGGCTAGATCTCATAGAGGACGCCATATCCTTCAGCAGCACCAGGCACGCAAGAGATGGGAGGACAGCAAAGATGCACGAGCCCTTGGAAGGTGCCAGATGGCAACTTCCGGCTTCCGAAAAAGAAAAGCACACTGCGAAAAGGACCTGTCCCGCCCGCCTCGCTGACGGTGAATCGCCCTTCTGCACAACTCCTTGCTTCCTGTCAATGCGCGATCAGAAACAAACACCCTCCCCCCCCACCTCATCTTCCTTCGTCTCTGCAAAAACGTCAGCGAAACGAGAAAGGGGGGAGAGAAAGGAAAGGCGTCCGGATTGTGCGTTATCCATGCCTCCAGCTCAAAACACCCAAGTTTATTGCAAAACCTTCTCCCACTTCTGCCTTTCTCTTCACAACCCCCATCCCACCCCGCCCCCCTTGTGCCTCACACTGCAAAGACGGAAGCAGCCTACCCTCCCTCCCACCCTCCAAAGACTCTAACCCGTGGGAACGGCAGCTCGAGGAAAGGTGGCGGCCTGAGAAGCGGCCGGCCATGCACAGCAGAGCATTTACGGGAGGAAGAGGTGGGTGGGGAAGTGAGTTTCGGACACCAGGTAGGAAAAAAAATTGGGGTGGGGAGGCAGCTCAAAGCAACTGAGTAGGACTTTTGAAGAAAAGAAACTCTTTATATATATATATAGATATAGATATAAAACAGAGTGGGAGGGAGCTAGAGAAAAATCTACGTCTTATTCTACCAAGAGGGCATCCGAGCATATGAAGAGGTCAAACCTTTGCCACCCCCAGCAAAAGAAAGGGTGATTGCATAATGCACACCTCTGCTCCTTCCTTTCGTGTTATCACAAGCTGAAAGGTGCATGCTTTTTGAGATCAGAGGACTCAAAGCACCGCTTAGTTTCTGGGTAAGCAACCATCCTTCTTTAAACAAACTGACTTCCATTACTCCCCCCGGCTTTAAAATCCAGCAAGGTTAATCACAAAGGATTGCAGAATCCACTAAGGTCTTTTGTGATACTTAACCAGGAGTGGAGCCTTCATTTACAGGGGCATTCTATCCCCAAACGGTAATAGATGCTTAAGGATAAATGAGGCTGCCGAGAGGCTTTCCAAAATACATCAAAATGGATGGAGGGCTCTGGGAAGTCAAATAAAGCCTGGATCACAACCGGCATCAAGAGTGTAGATTTCCTTGCGGATCTAAAAGGCATTAATGGAGTAGGACAGTGAACCCTAAACGCAATCCCGAGAGGGTGCAGAATTGCGATAGGAAAAAAAAAAAATTTCCAATCCGATGCCCCTGCAGGAATGCCAGACTACAATGCCCATTGTCCTTAGCCGGCCAGCAGTTGATGGAGATAATAATCCAATACAACTTGGGGGCAACCAGGTTGGGGAAAGCGATTCCCAAAGCCCACTCTCTGCAATCCAAACCTTCACTTTTTTTCTTATTAGTGCCATTGATGCTTAATCGATCTACGTTTACCATCCTGTGCTCACAAGGGCCCTAAACAGCCTTTGCCACCAATAAGCGGGACCGCCAGATTAAAGCGTCAAGGAACAAAGGACGCCCCCCCCTCTCAAAAAAGTACACCCCCCCCCCACGGGCTGCAGACAGAATNCCCCCGCAAAAAAGTACCCCCCCCCCCCACGGGCTGCAGACAGAATGCAGCCCTCAGAGGCACAAACTGGAGATACCATTGTTGGTCTGGGCCAGCCAGGAGATCCCTGGACCTTAAACCTCAGGTCTCCCAACATTGGTTACCCTGAAACTTGGGAGCATCGGTTAAAACCTTTATTTATTTATTTATTTATTTTAATATCAACACAGCCCTTTCTTTGGTCTCCCATTGCCCAGCCGTTCTTTATGCTACCATAAGTCACGAAATTCCAGTTCCGGCCGAGTCACAAAAGGCTCCCCTTACCAGCAGGCTGCCTCCCTGCAGTCACGACATCAGCACTCAGCTCCCCGTGCGCAAGGCGCCCGCCCCCACTGGCGGCACCTAAAGACCGCTGGGCACCCACCCAAGACAGTGCCTTCCGCAAGCGGTTAAAAAGCAAAGGGGGGGGAGAGAAGGGGAGGGGGCTCCTTTAAGGAGAACAAGAGCACCAGCTGCACAAGGACCCCTCCCCCTTCTCTCTCCGTCTTCATACATGCATGCATGTCGTTTTGATGTGCTTTGGCCCTCTCCTTCCTTCCTGGAATTCCCTCTTCTTGGTGTCTGAATGCAAATCATTCCTTTGTTCTCCCCGGAACATCCAGCACAGATGGTAATTACCATATGCAGAAAAAAAAAAAGCCAGCCAGAAAGGTTTGATTGACTGGGGGTCCTTGGCTGGGGAGCCCCCACCCCCACCCCTCCCAGATCTGTTCTCAGCGGCTTCTTTGTCTTGGTTGCCAAACAACACAGATTTTTTAATTTTATTTTATTTTTCCAGAAGAGAAGCAGGTCAGGATACCGGGAAATGCCCGGGGTTAGGTTTCCAGACTGCCTCCTTTTTAATATTCTCTTTCCGGATCTTGGACAAACTGCAGCGGCCCGCCTTGCAGGGAGGGCTGCCGAGGGAAACAGCCCCTCCCTCCCCTCCCAACAGCCACCCCACACAAAGGGGAAAGGCAGGAAGGGGGACACACACACACACACACAAAGCAGGGCGAGAGGAGATGGGTTTCTCTACCTTCTGGGCGGAGACTTTTAAGGGGGTCTGGCCTTCCTCCCAGAATTGCTNTGGGGAATTCTGGGAGTTGGAAGTCCAGGCTCCTTAAAAAGTTTTCAACCCTTGGCAAGATCCACCCAAATCTACTTTCTTCCTAAGCTGTGCATCTAACCGGGAAGGGATCAGGGAAATCTCTCCGAAACAACCTGCCCCAAGACCTGATCCTCACAATCCCCCTTCCACACCCAGCAAGGGAACTAAATCCGCTGGCTCAGAGATCTCGCCTCCCTGCTTCAGGTTTGGGAGAGCTGGCCATCTTAAGACCGCCATCTGTTTGCCCCCTTCCTTGCCCGCTGAGGTTCAGGCTGGCACCTTTCTCTCAGGACAGGGCCAACAAGGGCCCTGTTTTCTTCCTTCCCATCCCTTCTGCTCTCCTCCAGATCCCTTTGACGTCAAGAGACCAATTCTTCTTCGGTTAGCGGAGATGTCCCACGGACACCTCTCTCTCTTCTCCTCCCTCCTTTGTGGGATGACTCACTCGGCCTCAGCGTCAGCCCTCACCTCCCCCCCCCCTGAAAAAAGTGGAACACTCCGTGCCCAGNCTCCCCCCCCCTTGAAAAAAGTGGAACACTCCGTGACCAGGCCCTGGCATGCCACAGGATTCTTGGCAGCGCCAACATGTCCTTTCCTAAGCTGCTCGCCTCCCCCTTGAGGACATGGGGTGGGTGAGAAGGGAGGGGAAACGCTGTCACCTTCCCTCCTTTTGCGCACATTTGCACACCAAACCTTGGGAGGCTCGAAGATCACGAAATGGGAGCTTCTCTGTCCCGGGGCAATTAATAAGCAGCATGGTTTGATTCAGGCAGCCCTTTAAAGAGGGGCCTCCGAAGGTCTTTCGACTACCCCCTCGCTCGGTACAGGATCTATTACAACACAATGGACCCCAGGTTATCCAGCCTTGGTTTTGCACACCCTCTAGCAAAGGGGATACGCCACATCAAGAGACCATCTCTCCTAGGGATTGACAGCTCTTAGCTTCAATGAATCCATCCCCTTCTCAAACCCAGATTTTTATTCTCTGTAGGTGTAATTCCCGATTTTCATGCAGAACAGGTGTGTGTGTGTGGGGGTCTTTAAAAAGCCCATCTGAGAAGGATTTAGGCTGCAAGAGCAGAGTTTCAGAAGAGAAAGGGGGGGGGAACCCCAAGTACAAATGATAAACACCAAACTGGAAAATGTCCTTGAGGTCATCTAGTCTGACCCCCTGCCCAAAGGTCTGAATGAATGTCAAAGAACAACTTGAGCCTCTTCAGCCAAGGAAAGACAACTCCCCTTCAGAGACAGGCCATATCATATCAGAAACACTGGGAAGACTTTACAAATGGTTTTTTTTTTAAATCTATTTCCTCATTGATCAGACTCCTGCCCTCTAACCAAAGCAGGCCTTGTTCCTCTTAGGCGTAACAACCTCTTTAAATGTTAAAAAGTGCACAGCACTTTTCTATCATCCTATGGATACACATACTAATATAGCCCTTTCATGCTTTCTTCCCCCACCTTGCCAACATACAGGTAGTCCTCAACTTATGAACAACCATTTGCAATGATGACGGAACTGGAAAAAAAAGTGAGTTATGATCAGTCATCACACACCACTGCAACGTCCCAAGAGTTGCATAATCAAAATCTGGGAGGTTGGCAACCGGCGTGTATTTACAATGCTTGCAGTGTCCAGAGGTCATGAGCTCACTATTTGTGACCTTCCCACAAGCAAAACCAATAGGGAAGCTGGATTCTCTCTTAACAGCCGGTTGGGGAATTCTGGGAGTTGAAGTCCAGACATCTATAAAGTTACTGAGATTAAGAAACACTGCTCCAAAGAGACTGAAGGGATGGGATCAAGTAAAAAGAGGAAGAAAATCCAGAGCAAAGTTTCACTGAATCAGAAAGCAAAGTCCGGCTTCCAAAACCAAGAGAGATAATTCAGATTAGACTCCCATTCTCCCTGCCCCCCACCTCCCCGTGGCATTCAACCATGCCTGGCCTAAGTTAACCCTGGCTCCTTTCCCGGCTGTGGGTGGTGGCATTGTAAACACAGTGAGCTGGGCTTGATAATCTCCTTGGCAGCAACGCACCCGGCCTCATTTCATAACCAGGAATGCCCTCCGGTGTCAGATGATACCACTCCCCTCCCCCCACCCCCCGGTCCCAGCATCCACAGCCAGAAGAAACAATGGGATTTGTAATACGACCAGGAATATTGGCAGGCAGTATACTGGTTGTTTCTTAGTGGAATAGATGGGGCAAAAGGAAGAAAGAAGCCCATCCTCCTTTTCTTCTTATCCATCCATTGGTGGGGCTGAGGAATTCTGGGAGTTGAAGTCCACAAGTCTTTAAAGTTGCCAAGTTTGGAAAAACACTGCTTTGAAGTATCCGCCATGGGTTGGGGGAGGGGGCAATTTTTTAAAAAATAAAATAAAGCATTTTATTAGAGGCCTGCTCAGCCTTCCTCAATCTGAAGCTCATCAGATGGCTGAGGGGACCCCCACTCACCCAGAAAACACCAAGGGCCACATGTGGGGAGGCCCAAATAGGGCATCACCCCATCAGCAGGACACTCTGCCCTCAAAATTAACAATGAAAAGCAAAACTTTCCAAATTTACCAAAAAAAAATTTCTATATTGGGTCCTCAAAATACCTGGGGGGGGGGAGAGATGTTTGGGGGGGGGGGT
>AZIM01005698.1:45587-56709 GCA_000516915.1 Ophiophagus hannah | reverse complement strand
CCCTTCCCACTCTGTTATTCTATTCTATTCTACTTCCTTAGAGGCCCCTTAGAGGCTAATTATTCTCTATCATTTCTAGGGCTCTGGAAACTTTTGTGCCTTTTGAGGAGTATAATCCCGATTCTTGCCTAATTTTGCCTACCTTTATTCTATTTCATCAGATCACAGATCACAGCTTGTGCGTTTGCTGAATGTGAGAGGACTGGCTGCTTACAAAACAGCCAGCACTTGGGTTGCTGGTGCCCTGTCCCTTTAAGACCACTCCCTAGCCAGCCCAGCAATTGTGGCTATAAAAGGCGAGCAGAGAGGCAGCTGGGTGTAGCGTATTGGTGTGGGAGTGCTAGGGGAAGATAGTGGGTTGTGTTCGTTTGGGAATCTAAAAAAGTGGCATGAAGCAGCCTGTGGGAAATAGAAGAGTTACCTTTCTCCAGAAGTAGGATTAACCAAGAATAGTGGGGAAATGGGAGTTGTAGTAGAATTAGGGAAAGGTAGTAAACAGTGAGTAGTAACCTTTAAGTTTTTGTAGGTGGGTGTCTAGGTGGGGCTGTGCTGGTTTTCTGGCATTTTTTCCAACCCATTGATTTGGGTATATATAAAGGAACAACTGACAAAATGGTGACACTAGGATATCCATGAAGTGGGATATCCATAAAGCAAGGTGGATATCCAAAAAAGGGGATATCCAATACAAGGGAGCAGCTACACTGGTGGAGGTGACAGTGGCTTAAACTCAAGCAGTTTAGTATGCTGTATGAAAAAAAAAAACAAGCCTTGGTTAAAAGGGGGGCTGCAAAAAGAAGAGAGCTTGGTCCTTGTGAAGCCCAGAGCTTGTAGAAACTAGTTAACATCCTGGCTGAGGAAAGCAAACCTTGTTCCAGAGCTTACACCAACATGGAAAAAGAAGGGACAGTTTCTCCCTTAGCTACTAACTGGGTTAAAAATGGGAGTCTACACTAAATCTGTGGTAACTGATAAAGCTGCAACAAGAGGAAAGGCTGCAAATAAAGAGGAGTTCTGGAGGGGAAGGAAAGATTGCCTGGAGTGGGAAAGGAGTAAAAAGGAAAGAAGAGAAGAATTTTGAGGGGTGGTTATCTACTAAAACCCAGAAGAGCCTTCTCCATGGTGGCTCCCTCTCTCTGGGACATCATTCCCCCAGAGATTAGAATGGCCCGCACTCTANCCTTCTCCATGGTGGCTCCCTCTCTCTGGGACATCATTCCCCCAGAGATTAGAATGGCCCCCACTCTAATTCTCTTCCCCAAGGCACCTGAAGACCTGGTTCTGCCAGTGGGCCTGGGGAACCCAGAGTGGGAAGGAGCCCATTAACTGGCTCATGTGATCTGCTGTTGCTGGGATGGGAGATTTTATTATTTGATTCTTATTAATTTTACTGTTTTAAATATGGTTTTACATTGTGTAAGCCGTCATGAGTCACCATGGGCGAATAGGCAATGTAAAGCCAATACATAAATAAATAATAAATAAAAGAAATACAGTCACCAGAAGGAGCATATTCAACTTTCAGAAGGCATAGAGTATGGAGGTGGTCCCAAAGACATCACAATGCTCAAGTTGTGAGAGGAAGACATAAATTATTTTACAATGAAAGAGTGGCTACCTCTTGCAAGTGGCCTGTGAATGGGAGGCCAGAGTAGCCCTGTTTAATAGGAAAAGCTTTGAGACCTTATAGTAGTTTTCCAGCAAGAGTAGTAGTGGCTTACTCTCATGTTAAAGAGACAATCTTATATTAGACACTCCCTACACCTATAGGCAGAGGTTTAGGAGCTACACCTACAACAAACATGAAGAGATTTGTGAATTGTGGTCAAGGTGGAAAGACCTGGGCAAGAAAGTGGTTGAGACCAGATGAAAGAAGCAAGGAAAAAGTGGTAGAGGAAGTAATTTTAGAACAGTTTTCTACAGATACTTCCTACCAAATTGAGGTCTCAGGTGCAGGAACATAACCAAGTCAGATCAAAGGAATGTTGAACTAGCTGAGGAGTATGTGGCAATACAGAAATCAGAGGATATTAGAAAGGAAGATGCAGAGTTAAGGAATAAGAAAGCTTGTTCCAGAAAATAAGAACTTTAAGGAGCTGGAAAAGAGAAAGAGTAAAAGGAGAAAGAAGCCTTTAGTTCTTACCCAAACCAAAGGAAGGCATTGGGAGGTCAGAGACCTGTAGCTGTTAACACCTGTGGGGAAAATGGCCATTTATCCAAGGTCTGTAAAAGCCAGAGGGGAAACAAAAAAAGAGGAATGACTGCAATAGTACAAATGTTTCTGGGAAGAAAAATTATGACCTCAGCAAAAAGTAATGGGGCCAGTGTGAAAAGTTTAGTAGATACTGGGAGTAAACTAACCTTGTTGCATCCTCATTTAGTAACAAAAAGGCAGCATTTATGGAGAAAGAGCTTCTTATAAGTGTTTTAGCAGACTGAGATGGTTGCATTGGTTAAAGCCAAAGAACAGGCAAAGGGAAAGGAACATACAACAGTAGTAGGAGCAATCCCTAACATGCCACATAACAAATAATGACAAAAAGACTTCCCATTTACTGAAGGTTGGATCTGGAGAAAAGGAGTCAAGAAAGAAGCTAAGATAGTGGGAGTAACCACAAGGAACCAGCTGAGGATGAGAATGCAGCTTAAAAAAGGAAGAGAAGGAACCTGGGATTCTTCCTAACAATCTTGACTTAAAGGAGAAGTGAGATGTTCCAGGAAAAACAAAGCTTTAGGGGTGAACCCACAGGGATAGAGACTCCTGAATGGGAAATTCACTTGCAAAAGAAAGAGCCAACCCTAAAACATTGTTGGGTAGCAACAGAAAAGGAGAGAAACAATGACACAACACCCAGATTTCAGGAAAAAGAAGAGATGTTGTAATGAATAAGGCTTCATCCCTATACAAAGGAATAACATTAACAAATAGTAGCCACTCGGGGATATCACAAAGCAATGTTAGAGCTAGCCCATGAAACTCCATGGTCCAGATTTATGGGTAGGAAAAGGGGTGGATATAGAATTTTGGATAAGGTGGTATTGGCCAGAGATCTGAAGAGTGATGGTATTGCAAGATCTGCCCTATGTGTCAGTTGGTAAAGCTAAAAGGGGAACAGAAAAATGTTCCTATGGAAAAGGGTATATTTTAGCCTCTATTTCCTTATCTAAAGTAGCCATGGATATTGTAGGCCCTTTGCCACAATCTAGTGAAGACAATGAGTGTATCCTGGTTGTCTGTGACTATGTCATTCGGTACCTTGAAGTTGGTCCATTACGAAATTGGTCCAATGTGATCGCCAAGCAAATAGCAGAGGAGCTGGTCTCAAAATCTTCAGTGCTGTAGGCATATCAAATGAGATCCTGATGGATCAAGGGACCAAATTTCCAATCAGCACTGCTAAAATATCCATATGCAGATATGTGGCTGATAGGTTTGCATACAGGGAAATTCCCAGGCTTCCACAATATTCAACTCCTTTGAGTTAACTGTATGGAAGAAAACCTCATGATGCTCTAGATATCCTTAAAGAAAGTTGATGTAGAAACATAGTAGGCCTGAAAAGCCTAACTGAATGTATCCTAATGAAAAGGAATGTTGTAAGCCCTTGGACAGATTGCTCGGGAACATTCAGCAACTGCCAGAGAAAGCCAGAAAAATATTACAATCAAGGATTGAAGGCAAAGTGATTTAACAAAGGAGGCCAAGTCCTGTTACTTATTGCCGTTGCTGTTACAATTTTTCCTGAGGCTGTGTTGCTTTCCAAATTGTTTGCCCCATTCTTTTGACATTTTGAAGCATATGAAGCCTCAGCAAAAAGGGCTGCCATGGGCAGCAGCTACCTTACATAAGGCACACTTTGTCAGCAGTGGGAGGAAATCACGAGAGTGTCACTGTGCAGGGCAGCCAAAGAGCAGAGGTGATGAGAATAAGCGAGCGAAAGGAGTTGAAGTACCCCTATGGTTTTAAGCAGGCACAAGCACCAAAATTTTGATCCGTGTGACCATGGTAACACCCATACAAACACCCATACATTCAGGGACTGGCCACAATTACCAATTGTTCAGTGCCTGTAGGAGAAGGAATGGCAAGACCTGGGGACAAGCTTAAAAAAGTGATCATCCTAGAATCCTTACATTCACACACACACACCCCTCTTTGAATTCTGATGATTTTTATCTAACTCCAAACAGGTGCTTAACTATTCATTGAGAAGATTTCCATGTATAGCTTATTTAGCAATACGTTGATTTATTTGAACCCTTCATGTGTGGACTCAGTCTTTTGCACCTGACTGTACCATTGTCGGTCACTGAACTAATGGTTATTATATGAGGACTACCTGTAGGGCATAATTGACTCTTGAGACTTGGTCACTGAAGGCAGATGTATTAGAATAGAATAAGAGTTGGAAGGGACCTTTGGAGGTCTTCTAGTCCAAACCCATGCCTAGGCATGAGGAAACCCTACACCACTTCAGACAAACCTCCAACTTAACCTCCAAGTCAGCTGTCCAGACAATTCAACTTAAAGATTGTGCCTATGTGGACTAATGTATTTCCAGAAAACTAGGACTGTTTAAAGATGAATTCTCTTAGGGCTAATTGGTGAAATCAATCAATCAATACAGTTTTTGGGTTCACACTGTCATCTAGAGGTATAAATGGAATGGAACAGAAATGAAAACTCAGGAAGAGGAGGAAAAGCACTTTGTTTTTTCAATTGATGTTTCTGAAGAAAGCAGTATCATGAAATAAAAGCTACATTCCTTATCTGACAATTTTATTTTTCCAATGTGCATATTCCATCCAATTCATTTAGACTCCCATTGGGCCTGAAAGGCAAGTCTTAAAATCTTCTGCCTTACAGCTACCAGATCAAGGACATTTTTTCCTGAAGCATCTTGTGCTATTTTCAGATAAGCTTCAGTAAAAGTTATGCACGAGTGGGAAGCCATAAACACGATTAACCTAAAGATTTTCTCTTCTCAACTCAATTTTCTTAGAAAATGCTAACGACTATTACTTAGTTTCAGGTTATACTGAGGTGCAGAGCTACCTATCTGGAAAGTAATGACACTTGTTGCAAGGAAAATCAAAGCCAGCCAGCCTGGCATCAATCCTTCACATGGAAGGATTGTTTATTAAGTTCCTTCAAGCCAATCATAAAAAGGCATTTTAAGCAGCAGAGGATTTAAAGGCTGTGGAGATTCATTTCCCATCAGCTTGGGGCATGAACGAAAATTTTTTATCCTGTCTTCGTTATTTTTAAATAAGGGGACCAACATACCAAATAATTGCACCACACTGATTTCCAGTTAAAAAATGGCCAACTGATGACATTTCCCTGAAGGGTTTTTCCCGGACTGTAGCTTTTTCAATTTACCAACAGAAGGAACTGGCATTCCTTCAGTTTATATGACTTCCTGGGTTAGAGAGAGTCCTAGAATCACCCCACAAGATCTTCCATATGGCAACGGGTCTGCATTAGCTTTGCCAATTAGGTAGATTTGTGATATAAATGGCTAGTTATATACTAATGTGTAAAAGTAAAAAGTTGAGGCCGTAATGTTATCTGGTACTGTGCTAAAAAGAGTCTGAAGTCAACAGTTTCTCCTTTCTTTCCTTGTACCTCATATTTTCTCCCCCCCCACTTTTCCTTCCCTTAATGTCCCATTTTTCTTTTTCTTTGTATTTTATACATTGCTAAAACAATAAAAGTCATGAGCTAATTGCACCACACTAGAAAAATGAGCAGTCACCAGGCACCCTCATAAGGCCGTTAAGAATATCTGTCCAGAGAAAGGGAAGAACCCACCAAAAAAAGTTAAGAAGTATCATAAGGCAAATGGGTTCAACCATCCAGAACGACGCAATCTGTAGCGTATATAAATATCTGTTGTGAGGGGAATGCAGAGCGTGCTTGCTTTGTGACTCTAATCCAAGTGTGAGCTCTTCTGTGCAGAAATAAAGTACTTAATGTATTCCCACCCACTTGTGTGTGGTTATTGGCTAAATTGCACAGATGAAATGAACCACTGAACTTTGTGCTACGCCAACACGCCTTCCTCTGCCTATTTTCTCCCTAATAACCTTGTGAGGTTGGTTGGGTTGAGAAGGAGGGAGTAGGACTCAAGTCTACTGGTTTCTAGACCAGCACCTTAGCCACTATATCAAACTGGCTCTCAATGTGTTCTAAGTTTAAGACATTTAAGTTCCAAACACAAAGTTTAAGACATTTAAGTTCCCTCTGACTCCATAGAAGCATTTGCCTTTGTTCCTTAGGGAATTCACTGAACAATAGCCTCCTTCAAAAAAAAAAAAAAAACCCATGGAAACGTCTCTCAATTGTTGCATTTTGAATGGTTACAGCTTGTACCATATGAATTACAGTATACTGTACATTTAAAAAATTCCCTTCTCACCCCTATGGCGATATGCGTTTTCTTCAATCTCTGGTCCTCTACCCAGAGGCCTGGGAGTTTGAGGGTTCTGGTAGGATCTTAGCTGTTCCTAACCTTGCACTCTTTTGAACAGAGAGCTCTGGTGTTATTCTTGAGGCCTGTTGGAACTATTATCCTAATTTAGGAGTCACAGCCACAGGCAGTCCTCCCACCACTGGGACCACTTCGACTTTCTATTTCTCCTCTACTTCCTTCTTAAGGCCTTGGAACTTCTGCAATTTCTTATACTCCTCCTTCCACACGTTGGTGTCATTTGGTTTCCAATACATCTATCACCATTGCTGTCTTCTATCCTTGTCTATTACCATGAGGTCTGGTTGATTGGCTAGTACCTGCCTATCTGTCTCAATCTGGAAGTCCCACAGGAGCTTAGTCCTATTATTTTCCATGACCTTCTGCTGATTCTCCCTTCTGGATGTGATGTGGCACATACACTCTGCATATATTCCTGTACACAATGCTAGTTATCTTGTTGGGCTGCTCAGAGTGTGCTGTTTCTGCCTGCATCTATGTGTTGTATCTAGACACTATGTGTTGGCCTGTCTCTGAGGCGCCTCTGCATAGTCTGCATTTGTCTAGATAGGGGACTTCCTTCTCTGTAGATTTTCAGATGCTTATTTCTTGTGGAAGGAAAATTCTTTTCATCTTTGGTAAAGTCTCGTCTGTTGCAAAAGTTGTTTTTCCCCAAGTTTAGAGCATTGTAATCTTCCTCTCCAGAATGACCTGATATTTAATTAAGATAGAGCTGCAGGTTTTTTTCTCAGGAGAGAAACTTATATTGTTTTTCTCCTGTATGGACCTGCTGATGCTTATTTAGACAAGATTTCACCCGGAAGCTCTTCCCGCAGTCTTCACACTCAAATGGCTTCTCACCTGTGTGGATCCTGTAGTGTCCATGTAGATGGGATTTGATGTTGAATCTTTTGCCACATTCAGGACAGCCATAAGGTTTCTCCCCAGTGTGGAGACGCAAATGGACATTAAGGTTAGACTGCTGATGAAAACGTTTCCCGCACTGAATACATAGATATGGCTTTTCCCCAGTGTGGATCCTCTGGTGCGTAATGAGATGCGAAGGCCGATCAAAACCTTTCCCACACTCTGAACAGGAAAAATTCTTGTTTGACATTGTGATTTCTAAAGGGGGCTTCCTACTCATAATTTTAATTATTTTTTCTGTTTCGGGAGCTGCATAAACGCGTGTCACTTCTGGCAATATTGCCCGGGGACCCTCTGATTTGATCTCAGATGGTTTGGAGAGCTTGGCAGCTCCTGTATGGGTTCGCTGGTGCTTATTTAGGGAAGATTTCACACGGAAGCTCTTCCCACAGTCTTCACACTCAAATGGCTTTTCCCCTGTGTGTATCCTATAGTGCCCGTGTAAATGTGATTTGATACTAAACCTTTTGCCACAATTGGGGCAGCCATACGGTTTTTCTCCAGTATGAACTCTCAGGTGGACGTTTAGATTGGACTGCTGGTCAAAGCATTTTCCACATTCAGTGCAGGGGTAAGGTTTTTCTCCCGTGTGGATCCTCTGATGTTTAATTAAGTTGGAACGGCGATCAAAACTTCTCCCACATTCAGAACAGGGGTAGTTTCTTTTTGATGCAGTAGAACCTACTTGGGAGCTACTGCTGGGCATTTTCTCGTCAGCCTTAGAAGCTTGTATCAGCTCCAGGAATAACCCTTGCTGTCTTCTAGATTTGACCTCCATTGGTTCAGAAATTTTGGGATCAAAGAGCACATCCCACTGCGTTGGCTCCTGAAGTTGCTCTGCTCCAAACTCTTCTTGATGCATTTTTTTCTTGGTAGTCAGGCTTTCTGCAAGAACAAAGAAGATATATACTAAGTTTTGATGATAGAGTACTAAAAGACCTCACTTTCTCTGACATTCTAGATACAGAAGTAATAACAAGGATGGAGTGAAATTGCTGTGGCACTGGAATATTTTGAATACTGGAAAACTGCTGGGCTACCCTCAGGGATGCCAGATAGGCAAGGCCTGCAGGAAAACAAAGTTCTGCGTTGTTTAGAATGTTTGGTTCCTGAAGGCTTATGTTTTGCTCATTCAAAAGGAATCTTACAGTGTCATCTGTCCTCTTCCCATCCTCTTCCCCAAGTAGTTTCAAACCCCCTCCTCAAACCCTAATCCTAACAGCTTACCTGGAGAAGAGTATCTCAGATTACTCTTTTCCTCAGACTCCTGAATCATCCCGTCTCTTCCGATCTGGAAGATCGTGTCAGATTCACCATTATGGAAGCAGTCATATGGATATTGGGGTGGCAATTCTAAAATAAGGAAAAAAGTGAAGCCAGAGGAAATATTGGAAACCATGCAAGAAAAAAGACTAGTACCAGATGCCTAAAAGTCATGAAATCTTTATCTTGAGTGGAGACCAGTTTTTCTCGGGCTTTAATTCAACATATTACCAAGCTGGAAATGGCTAGGGTTGATTTAGGGGAACACCCAAGTCTTCCTGGGATGTTTTGCCGGCCACTATACTCTCAATGGGTCTAAGATCTTTCCCACTGATTACCCAGGTGCATCTCAGTCACAGTTTTGATGAGGGATCCAAGTGTGTGCAACTTTTTGTGGACATGAAGATATTACCTTATTGGGTGGAGTTAAGATTTACTGGGACTTAAGAGTTATGGCAGCTGCAATGGGCCAATTAAAATGGGCAAAGAGGGCTGCTGAATTGGAACAGATGTCCCCCAGATTCTGCTGAGGGCATCCATCTAGTGGTTAATGTGAGCCCTCAGAAACACGTCTCTGATTTTATACTTCCAGACCAGGTCCCTGACAGTGGAAGTAATGAAATCAGCAGGGCAACAGCTAAGTTAATGGCAGAAAAGGAAAAAGTCACCAGCATATGAGCTAAACTGTATGTACTAAAGGACATTGTGGACATTCTGATCAATGTTGTATGTTCCAACTGCCATGGGTCTGGAAGTGTGAGAGGTGATTCAAAGTGCTTGACTTTGGAAAAAAAGTAACGTATGTAACCCAATAAGACTTAAAATAGGTAGGGGGTTTTTTGGTTAAAGATTTTCTCACCGACCACAGTTATGTCCTCCCAATTCACAACTTCTTGAACAATAGAGTCTTTCCCTTTGAAGTTCTGGAGATCAGTCCTCTGTGCCTCTTCATCCCAGTCAGGTTGGAGACCTGGATCTGGTTTGCAAATCAAAAGCTCTAGAGGAAGGGAAAGAAACACAACAAAATAAAGGAAGAGTATTGATTTTCTTTACAGCTATCTAACACAATAAAGTGTCTTATCCAGGGACAGGCTGGGTAAATTAGCTAGCTCAGAATTCCAATATAGGTACACCTCATAAAGGTAGATTCCAATCTGTCATCTATATAATTTCCTTTTTGATAGTGCCCTGATGAGAACATTGTTTCTTCCTTGTTTCTCTGGTACCATTCCTTGCATGGTACAATATGATATTGAACCTCTTGGTCATCTGAGTTATTTGTGGGAGAACAGCCAAGCTGAGAGAATACCAAGAACCAAATAGCTTAGAATTGTCTACTAATGTAGTGTAGTTGAAATGCTGGACTAGATTTGGGAAGAACCAGGTTAAAGTCCACCCTGAGCCATGGAAACCTTAGGGAACCTTGCATCTGTTGCGTCTCAGCTCAATCTAACACAAAAGTCTGCTTTGGAGATAAAACAGATGCCCAAGTAAAATGTACCTTGCTCCTGGGTTATTACATTTGCTAAATAAATAAATAAGTAAATAAATAAATAACTTGCAAGGACTATTATATAAGCAAAATGGAGTTGACAGCTTCAGAAAGGATTCCATTATCTTACAGGAATGGAAACCTTACCTAAAGAGGTTACATTCTCAGAATTTTCTTGCATGACAGTATAATACAATATTCTTTGCTCCTCATTTAGAAGGTCCCATTCCTCTTGGGTGAAATATACAGCCACATCCTGGAATGCCAAAGGACACTATAAGAGGAAGAAAATTGAATAAATCAATGCTTTTGATCTCTCTACTAGTCTGATGACTGGTAGC
This sequence comes from Ophiophagus hannah, assembly GCA_000516915.1. Taxonomy (NCBI): domain Eukaryota; kingdom Metazoa; phylum Chordata; class Lepidosauria; order Squamata; family Elapidae; genus Ophiophagus; species Ophiophagus hannah. The sequence continues at coordinate 46,213 of AZIM01005698.1, read as the reverse complement.
CATGCTATTTAGCAAAAATATTCAGTAATAATACCTGCTGCATCTTGAATTTATAATTCCTTATTTAAGTTTATATAAAGCTCTCTGGTAGTTGATATCCAAATATAATGTTGAAGCAAGGGACTTCCCTAAAAAGTTAGCAGGACAAAGATTAGAAATTTAACCATACTCCTACAACAGGGATACAACTTGCTGTTTTCACTTGTGGTTGTGATTTGTGATTCAGCAAGCTGTAGAAAACCAGCCACTGACTTATGTTAACCAGACCATTGGATTAAGTCACAATATAGCTGTAAGATAATATGTGAATCTGAGATACCAACCTAGGATTTGTAATTAGCAAGGTATGAACCAAGATATTGGGGTATATTTTATCTAAAATATATCTGTAGCTCTCCAAGTAAGAACAGGCTTTCCTAGAAATCTGGGAACTGTTATCAAAGGAGATGAAGTTTTTAGCTTTCCCCCTTTTTATTGCCCACTCCATTTGTAACCTATTGCAGGACAAATTCAGGTGGGTTCAGAATCCAGCCTACTGGAGACCCCTTCTTGCTTGGCCAGTGCTTGTGGTCAGAGGAACAACAACATTCCTAGCCTTAGGCTATGAATCAGGGGTTCCCTTTCTT
>AZIM01005692.1:43048-54606 GCA_000516915.1 Ophiophagus hannah | reverse complement strand
AGAGACAGAGAGAGAGAGAGAGACAGAGAGCCTCTCGCTCTCGCTCTCGCGCGAGAATATTAACTATATACATTCAACTCACTTACTGTGTTTGGAAAAACACACCCAGAGTCCACTTTCTGCCACACATTTAACTATAACTCTATACATTAGAACATTACACAACCTTCAGATTTTCTTCCCTAGCCTGCACATGACTGTTAAGAGCCAGATGTCATGGATTGAGTAAAATGTGGTGAAACTCACTTAACAATGCTCTTGTTTAGCAACCAAAATTTTGGGCTCAATTGTGGTCATAAATCAAGGATTATCTCTGCCTTCCTCTGCATGGCAGCCTTGCCCTAGTAAATTCCTTCTCTTTTGTGGCAATTTTCCTCTCTCTTAGAGGCTCCAAAATAATCCAGATGATATAAAGTCTGCTGGAGCAGAGGGTTGGACTAGATGGCTTCTAAGGTCCTTTCTAACCCTGCTATTCTATGATTCTATAAGGATCTCCTGCTGGAGCAGGGGGTTGGACTAGATGACCTCCGAGATACCTTCCAGACCTAGATTGCTGTGCTTTTTCAAAGCATCTTCTGAAGCCACATCTAGTGCCAGGATTTGTGGTCCTTCCTTCCTCTCCTTTTTTTTTCTCTCCCTCCCTCCCTCCCTCCCTCCCTCCCTGTATCTATCTATCCATCCATGCAACTATATCTCATTCACTTTCCCCTCCCTCCCTGTTTCTTTCTTTCTTTCTCTTTCTTTCTCTTTCTTTCTTTTTCTTTCTTGTCTCTTCCTTCTCTCTCTTTTCTTCCTTCCTTTCTTCTTTCCTTTATTTATCTCTCTTTCTCTCCCTTCATCCTTCCCTCTCTCCTTCTAAGGCTAGGAGACCCACCCGAAACAAAAACTTCTTTGGATGAAACCAGCCATTGCCATCCAGCTTATTCAACCCAAGACACACACACACATTAACACACTCACAAACAAACTTCTGTGATAATAAGCTGCAAAGTGCAAACTAATGAAAACTCTTTTTTTGGAATGCTTGTTTTTCTCAGCCCCAAGCTCCTCCCAATGTTTTCCTCTCCTTTGTCACAGGGGCGGGATGCAAGGGGGGAGACCTTAGGTGCTATCAAAGATGATCCTGGGCACCACGTTCAATAGGGAAATGTGAAAGGGAGCTGCTGGCACAAGGGAAAGATGAGCAGCAGGGAAAGACAAAAAGCAGCTTCCTACTCTTGTGCTGGCTGCTCTGTCCCCCCCCCAATCAAAGAGATCCTAGGCACTGCATTCAATAGAGAAATGAGAAAGAGAGCTTCCAGTATGAGGGAAAGATGAGCAGCAGGGAAAGACGAAAAGCGGCTTCCTTCCCTCATGCTGGCTGCTCTGTTGCCATTTTCTCCATTGCAGTGCCACGCCGTGGAGCTTCCCCCATCCACCACCACCCAGGCCCTTGCTTCCTCCAAGCAGGAGGACAAGAAGGAAGAAGAGAAGACTGCTCTGTTGCCCTTTTCACCATTTCAGCACTGCGGAGCTTGCCCTGGCTGCCCAGATGCCCTCACTTTCCCCAAGCAGGAGGAGCAGGCAGAGAAGTCCCCCCAGTTGTTGCCGGTTTCACCATTGCAGTGCCACGTAGCTTGCCCCACCCACCACCGCCCAGGTCCTAGTTTCCCCCAAGCATTTATTTGCCTACCTGATTTCCCCTCCATTGTGTTTCTTGCCGTTGTGTGCAGGGAAACAGGTTTGTGGGACTAAAAAAGAAACCCTTCAGCCAACCAATTCCAACTTCACAAGATCTTTTTTTTTGCGATTGAAGTTTTTTTTTTCCTTAGTCCCCAAAACTTTTGTTTCCCTGCACACAACGGCGAAAACCATGACAGAGAAACGCGATGGAGCTGGAAATCAGGTAGGCAAAGAAATGCTTAGGGAAAGCGAGGGCCTGGGCAGTGGTGGGTGGGGCAAACTCTTTTGTGCACAAAAATCTTGTCTTTGACAGCTGACACTGAAATGCAGAAGAAAAGCTGCCTGGAAGAAGCTAGTCGGCCCAGGGCTGGGAAAGAAGAATACCCTAACAGGGCAGGGCAGGGCAGGGCAGGGCCAGCCGGTGATGCGATCAGCCAGTTCTCCAAACCAAGCAAAATCTTAACAACCAGTTTGTCCAAACTGGTCTGAACAGGCTGAATCCCACCTCTGATACTAGGTCACATTAAAAATCAAGTTCTTCTGCCTCTAGGACCGTTCAGTCAGATGTTATAAGGAGTTCTCACTACAAGATATGAAAACTATGCATCAGGCATAAAGTAATTCAGTTTCAAAACCTGGAACAGATTTGCCTATCAGTGTTCTCTTTTGAATAACATGTTGCATTTGAAATACATTCCAGTATTACTAAATAATTGGCTTCTTGTTAATTTAACTACAGTTATACAAAATCCACACATATGCACACATATATAGTATACTGCATTACTCTACCAATGATGTATCTAATTATCCAAATCAGCATGATAAAATCATTATAAGAAATTTAACTCAAAACCAGAAACTAAAAATTCAAAAAACTTTTTTTGTAAGACTTTAAGAGCTTCTTTATCTCTGTGGTTTCTTTTTCTATGCTTCTTCTCTCCCCAAGCAGCAGTACTTAAAGAAAAATAATTGGCTTAATTCTATCCTGGAAGGTTTACAAAGCATGAAACATTTCAAAGTAGGAGTTTTAAACTGAAACAGTCAACTTATGAATTTCTAATGAGCCAAAACAGTAGCTTTACAACTAAAAGGTGCAAGATGAGAGATTGCAATGTTGTATCCTTCCAATTTTACAACTAATGTTTATATTTGCAGAGCTGATCTGCTAAGGACAAGAATCCTGTTATTTAGCTTTCAACTAAGATGCTTAACAGAGTGGAAATGAGTTCTTATCTTAATTTGATCTAAGGCTGCAACTGGTCACAGAATGAAAATAGTAAGTAAAATGCCCACCACCCATGGACACTGAGTTATTTAAATAAAATGCATGCAAATTACAAGTTAATTGTAAATAAAGGAGTTTGCTTCTTTCAAACACTTCAGAAAATGAGCGATAAGATTAAAACCATTCTTTATTAAAGTTAAATCACATGGCTTATTCCAATATATAACAATTTATTCTTGTTTTTGTTAAGATTGCAACACTTAACATGGAACAAAAGACAGAGGCTTCTAAAAAGTACTTAAAGCCTGGCTTTTCTCCCAAGTTCTGGCATAAAGTGAGATGGATAAAAGTTTTAATAAGGATGTTGGATGTTTAACTCAATATCAAGTTTTTAATGCTTCTGATTTTAATAATGTTATCTCATACTGTTTTATTGATTTTTTAATTTGTTGATCAGGAACTGCTATAAGACAGGCGGCTATACAATTTTTTAAAATAACTAGATAAATAAAATAAAGTGCTGCATATAATGACCATCTACTTTTGGAACTAAGGAACAGAAAACATGTACCACAATGAATTCCTTTTTGCAATTATTGATACCTTTGCTATGTATACATTGATTTAGTAATTGTCTCAAAACATCGATTTTGTTTGAAGTCTTTTCTTTTTAAAAATAGCAAATATTTTTCCTTATTAATAGTTGTTGGAAGAAATATCCATCTGGTTCAGTTCCAAGCTGGAAGAAAGACACTGGAAACATGGANNCTGATTGGAAAGATGGTTTATTGATGAAAAAGAACCACATGTTTCCAGTGTCTTTCTCCCAGCTTGAAGCAGAATCAGATGGATATTTCTTTCAACTATTTGGCACCCCAGACAGAACTCCAAACTAACCTGACCAACAGACCTGGCCCACGTAAGCCTCCACTTGCTGGCAACAGACCCATTGTGTCTGTGGGTGGGTGGGTGGNGGGTGGGTGGGTTCCCCTGGATGTTGGCTGTTTGGAGCAAGGGTAGTACAGGGAGTTCTGAACTCAAAGGATGCTTGGAAAGAAGGTGAGTACCCCTAAATTTTAACTTTAAAAGCCCAGGAGGTGAAATGGAGTATGTGTCTATGTGTGTGAAAGAGCTTGAGGAAAAATCCCTTCTCTGACACAATTGGATCCTACTCCTTCTGCATCTTGCTAACTGCAAACAGGGCCCCCTCCCCCCAGGCTGTGAGTGGTGAGTTCTAGAAAGCAAGGAGATTGACCCAGAGTGCAGGACCTTCTGTTAAGAAAGGGAGACAGTGTGTGGGAAGGGGTTGAAAGGCAAGTGAGAGGTTCACTCTTGGGCAACTGGCTAAGCATCAATGAGCAGGACCCTATTCTGGAAAGGAGGTACCCATGAGTAATTTTGGCTGATAGTCCTCCCAGGCCATATGCCTGAAAACTGAGGGGATTACCACAGGTTGAAAAAGTACCTTCACCTGTGGGGGTAGTGTATTCTGCAGATTGTGAGCAACCCAGACAGGAGGAGCCTTGGAGTCTCGTTGCGGACACTTGGAAGAGCAGACCAGGAATTGGGAAACTCAGAGTCTAGGATCCCAGCGAAATTTCCCCAGGGGAGATTGATGGAGGCCTGGGACTGGGATAAATTGCCCGTCCAGGCAAAAATGAGGAAGGATGAGGAAGAAGCGCAGGTGAAAGCTATGTGAGAAATGGACTCTGGTCAGGGATGAAGCAAGGAAAACCAGTTTGACTAAATAAAGGCACTTAAAAAGAAAAGGGAAATATAAAAATCAGAACGTTGGGGTTTCTCTCTCTTCCTCTCTGTCTTCCATGCAGCCACGTGATATGTTTGTTAAGATTTGTGCCTTCCCTCATTTGAGTTAACTGAGATTTATGGTGGAAATGACCAGGGTGTGTGAACCTGAGAGTTCTGCTGTCCTTTTCTTTCTCTTTCCCTTGTCTCTCTGTGTGTGTCTTTGTGACAAAGTCTTTGTGTGTTAGGTAAGTGTAACTGTTAAATGCTTCTGATCCCTAGAGACAAGAATTTTAAATTGTTAGGGGGAAAAAGTTAAAGCAAGTGAAAGAAAACTACCTTCACCTTAGGCCAGCAAAACAGGGTGAAGAGAACGGTGTTCATTTTTTCCGCTTCCCTCTCTGTACTTTTAAGAACAGCCCAAGGTAACGAGGGAATGTTTTAAGTTCATTTACAGAAAAAGTTTCATTCTTGCAGTTACTCTATGTGTTCAACTGGTTTTATCTGTCTATTTAACATTTGCAATATTAACCTTAATGTTTTTTCAAACTCTGCCTGCAAGCAACCCATCCCCACTCCACCTCTCCATCTCTTATCCTCCAACAATGCCTTTTCTGGGAGAATCACCTACAAAGGGAGCAGGAAGCCCTGTTCTCATATCTTTCAGACCTGCACAGACAACTCTACAACCTGTGGAAGCAGAGCACACTGACCCAGATGCTGCCTCCAGAAAAGACCCTCCATCCATTTGAATCAGGAAATTGAATTTGGATCCAAACACAAAAGAGTCATCACAGCAACCAGAACGGAACAGACCTTCCTAAGCCTGACTGACTGGCCTCACCACCAAGCCAAACCTAACACCACCCAGCAGACTTGAAAGAGAGAATTCTGAAATGGACCAGTGAAGACTAAAAATCTCTTTTCAATCTCTAGAAGACAGCTGGAAAGACTATGGGAAAAGGATGAAATTCATTGAAAGGTTTTCTTTCTTGCCTCATTTATGTTGTAATCAGTTAAATGGATTCATGGAGGGATGGCATTTGGGAGTGATTGGCACAGCATGTTCTGAATACCTAGGACTTCTGACTGGTGGAAGGGAAATTCGTCCAGGATATTTGTATTGTCTGCCTTGTAGAAGTAGCTGCACGCACACACACACACACACACACACNCACACACACACCATTCAGAATCAGACTGAGATTATCCTCTTCACCCACCTCCACATAAAGCTTCCCCTAGGCTGGTTCTTGATCTGTGGCACTAAGGCCCAAGCAATCACACCTCCCTGCCAATTCCATGGGGGAGGGAGCATGCCACTTCCGGCAACTCTCTCACTGAAGAGATAGCAGAAAAGAGATCTCCAAAGCCCAAGTCCTGATTGTGACACACACACGACACTGTCCAGTTGCCCAGTAAGGCAGAATATGTTGCAGTGGAGGTGTCAGATCCATGTATCTGCCATTCTTCAATGGAAGAAAGGGGGGGCTGATACAAGTAATCTTTTTTGATGTAACCTGAATATCTTAATTCTTGTACTGAATCTGTATAACTTGCACATTATATACAACTGGGGACTGGAGCCCAGATGCCTGGAAACTTGTCACCTCTTGGAGAGATAGCAAGAGAAGGGGCCATAAAAAATTCCAGCTCCAAAAGAAACTTCCTGGGAAGCTCTTCTCAACTATTTCCAGAAAAAAGGGGTGGGTGGGTTTTTTAACATGTTGCTTCTTTGTATTGACAAAATCCACACATCGGAATCGGACTAAGACTAAAGGGAGGGGTTCTAACTCCTTTTATCTAAGCTGCATGCCTGCAGGCATATGAGACCCTGCTTTCAACATTGCCTGGATATCTTCCTTTTCAATAAAGGATTCCTTTTGAAATACCTAGTTTTCAAAAGTTCATTCTTATCGTCTGAAGGGAAGAAAGTCTGGGCCTTGCATAAAGCAGGATCAACCCGGAGAGGAATTTTTTTTTTCTCCTTCCAAAATTTCACTCTACCGAGGGGACCCCACAAAAATGTCTGAACACAGCAACAAGCAAGGGGAAGCCGAATGCTGGGGAGAAACTTCAATAACTACCCAGCCAGACACTGTCTTTGTGTGCCCCATCAAAGACATCAAAGCTGTCTGCGAAAGTTCCATGAAGTCCCGATGGTCTATAGGCATAGGAAAGAGAGACAGCTGGGATGGAAGAGCCAAGGGAGTAACCCTCACACATGGTAACTGTAAACCCAGGTGGAAAATGGAGCTGGAAGCCCTTTCCAATCAGGAAGAATGGATTGAGGAACTGCTGGCAGATGACCAACTGAAATGGTACATAAATCGCCTCGTGAGGGAAGCCCTGGAAAACCTCACTGTGCAGGATGAACTAGGTTGCCAACGAAGGACAGTGAGTGAACTGGAAATCGAGAGAATGTGAGCTGTCACCCCTGATCCAGCTGAGAATAATTGAGCAATGGACCAAGCCGGAGGACTAGCAGCCATGCCAGGTATCTGATCCCTTGCCATTCCAGAGCAGGGGATTAACCCCGGCCAACCCAGAGACCTACAACTGCAGAGAAAGATCCTGCCCTTGGGGATGAAATTCAATGGGGACCCCCAGAAATTGGGATTCTTCTTGGCGCAAGTCCTCACCTATATGCAAGAATATGGATGGAACTTCCCGACCCAGGGGGCCCGAGTGCGAGTCGTCACCCTGGGCCTAGAAGGGGCAGCCACCAGATGGATGGTAACCCTCCACAACGTTGACGCCCCAGAGCTAAGGAACCTCTATTGATTCATGACAGCCCTACGCCACTGCTTTGAAGACCCCCTCGTCGATCAAAAAGGCTGTAACTACATTAGGGTCGTAAAGCCAAGCCGTCGCCCTGTAGCCAAATACACCGAGGAATTTCGCGACCTGGCCAGCTGAGTTGACTGACCAGAAGATATTCTAGTCTGCTGGTTCAAAGATGGACTCCACAATGACCTGTACACTGCCTGGCTGGCCTGTGGAGCCCCAAATCTTTTGCATGAATGGTACCTGATGGCAGAGGAGGCGGAGATAGACATGGCCCGTAACCAGTACCAGGGGAAGTGGGAGTTTCTCAAACCACAAACCAAACCACTATGATTCCAAGGCCATCTGGCTGTTTTAAGTGAGGAAAGGAGGGGCACTGCACAGCAGAATGCCATTCAAAAGCCAGACCACACATCAGGGGGGAAGCTGAGAAGCTGTGAGCTTTCGGTTCCCCCCACAACCTAGGGGAAGAATCTCCAATGCCCTGAGGAGACCTGAGCCAGTCTGAGAGCAACCCAGAAGACGACCCGCAGGTAAGCGATCCAATTGAACCATTCACTCTACCCCTAAGACTGTTTATCCCCAGCCGAGGGAAGTGGGAGGAAGTAGCAGCATTACTGGATTCGGGATGCACCCGGTGCCTAATTAACCCCACCCTAGTAGGGAAATTGGGAATCCACCTAAGGAAAATAGAAAACCCCATCGCTTTCTGTCAATCAGACGGGACTATAGCGAGGGGGGGAGCTAGCCAGTTTTGACACAGAACCGTTGCAAATAGAACTGGGGAACCATAGTGAGATGTTCACATTCATTGTAGCTCCAGAAATGGAAGGACCACTAGTCCTAGGACTCACATGGCTACGGAAATGGAATCCAAAAATAAACTGGAAGAGAGGAACCATATATTTCCAGAAACATATTGCATTTGCAAACATTCCAGTGTCAGCTTTGGAAGCCATATTCCACGCACCACATAGCCTGAGAAAGTGGGAGGAGGGTGATTTCAATTGAGTAATTCTAAGTAAACAAAATAAAAAAAAATCTTAGTTCAAGGTTATTAAGTGTGGCGCAGCAGAGAAAAAGGATCTTACACTGGGACGGATCGTGATTGGTCCATGTGATGTGATGATGGGAAAAAAGTGGATGGATTGTAGTTTGGGACATTGTGGGAAGTCCAGGAAACTTTTAGTTTCAAGATTCCACAGATGTGCCAGGTGCTATTCTATTAAAAGGTACTTTTGAGATTATGCTTGTCTCAGAGTTACTGATTGGAATGGAGGTTTCCTGGAACGGTGACATTATTTTGAAACTCTAACAAACTCCAGCACCCCAAAAAGGGGAGCTATCAGGGGTGCTGAGCCCCAGAACTGATTCCAGAAATGGAGCAGTGCGAAAACTCAGAGAAGATGGAAGAAGAAGGGGCTTGGGGGCTAGACATCGGAAGACTAATTGAGGCCCCCAGCCCCACTTCTGAAGAGGTGATGCAGGAATTAGAAGTTGCAGAGGAGAGACAGAATTCAGGAGCCCGGCCAAAAGATAGTGAATCATGGAGGAGCTGCCGAACGGGGCTGGATCTAAGAATGGGACCAGAGGAAAAGATGCATGAACAACTTTCTTTCTCAAGTCCTCTACAGACTGCTCGAGACAGAGTGAAGAAGTGGGGGGGCACGTTGGGATTAGACACCTCCCATGATTCCAATCAGTGGCCTCCCTCCAGAAGCCAGTCGTTGGCAGAAATCCCAGAACAGCTCCAACAGCTTAGGGTAGAAAATTATGTCTCACGGCCACAACCTCTCCAGACGAGCTGGATCATAACGCAGCCTACATTGGGTACATTACAAACCCCAAGCCCTCCCCCCACACAACCAGAAAGATTCTGCAGAGAGTATTCCTCCAGGCTGGGGGTTTTATCCTGGTCAAGGGTGGGTCCAATGCCAGTGAATGCCAACACCCGCTGCTCCACCTGGTCAGAGAACACCCTGGCCCCAAAGAGAATCAGCAATCCCTTCTCAGCAAAGGGATCTGCNTGGCCCCAAAGAGAATCAGCAATCCCTTCTCAGGGATCTGCACAGGCAACAGACAGCAGCCACCGCCGTCTTCCCATCACAGGAAAGAAGGCAACAAACAGCCTCTTTATGGCAGAGCCCTAATCAGCCCCCCCCCTCAGAGCAACCCTGCAGAGGCCTTCTTCCAGAGAGCCCCAACTCAGCCAATCAGGGGGTCGCAAGAGGAGGAGGAGGATTGCCAGAGCTTTAATGCAGGAGCGAAGCGGCCCTGTACCTGCCTTCGCGCCACATTTGTGCGTAAGGCAGCCTTCGCTTCCTGCCGCTTCAGACTGGAGCTTGCACCCTCCATGCTTGGCCAAAGAGCTGCTGGGGGCGGGGACAATGACAATGACACGGCAAGGCAATGTCCGGAGCCTTAGTGCAGGAGAGAAGCCGCGTCCTGTTAAGACCCCTCTTAAGCGAGCAGCTGCCCGCCCCACGCACACCTTTGCTGCACTTTGGTGCTCACTTGAGGGTCTCCCCACATGTACGCACCCTCTCGGCCCTGCCACAGCTGGCCAGGGGGTCATGAGAGAAGGAGGAAGAGGAGGGTCACCCAAAGGGAAGCCTCTGCTGTGGCTAACAATCGTTCCTAAGCCAGCTCAAATTAAAAGGAATAGCCAAGAGCCCCAAAGAGAGCTTGTTGCCTTGGCCCAGTCTTGGCTTTCCAAGAGGGAGGGAGAGAAAGAAGAGAAGAGATGCAGAGACAGAGAGCACAAGAGATATACACAGATATGGAGAAAAAGACATAGAGAGGGGGAGACCAGCTGATGGGTGAATGTCTTTGGTGAGGGTGCTCTGGCTTTCTCCGAGCCTGACCCCCGGGGTGGGCGTGTGATGTTCAGCGGGCCCATCCCCCTTTCCATTGTCCCCTCTTCCCGGATGCCATTCCCACCTTACCAGCCCTCGTGTTAGTGAGACCGGTGTTGGTTGCAGCTGGGCCACGCCAGTGTCTTGGGGCAGAGAGCAGGTTGCACATATCCCCAAGTGACCGAGGCACGGCCAGCACCAACAAGGGTCAGAAGAAGCTCCAGCAAGAGTGAGGCACCAGAGAATCAGCCCCAGCCGCTTCTCCATCCCCTGTTGTCACCCTTACCTTCTTAGGGCAGGCGAGGGAGGGTGAGGGGCGAGGCCAGCCAATGATGGGACAGGGAGCCGCAGAAGAGGGCCCAAAGAGCCACATGTGGCTAAGGAGCCATGGGTTGCTGACACCCGTCCTAACCTGATGTATCTCACAGGGCTAAGAGATTATCATATATACAGTATTTACTCCCAATGAATAAGAAATTTTATTTTAAGCATCAAGCAAAGTAAATAATAGCTTGTAACACAAATCTAAGTTACATTTAAAAGAACACTAACAATATTAGGGTTTTTTAAAAAATACCCTCAATATCATTTTTTTGCAGAGCTTCTAAGTTTGGTCTATTTAAATATGTGCTGTAAATAGTACAGTAGCACTTACACTGCAAAACCAAGACATACTTTTGCAGCAGTTAATTAAAGTTGTCTAATTTAAAATCACAACTGTGCTCGGGTATTTGCAGTGTCGAATTATAGACTTCTGTATGATGCAGAATTACAGTGACAAAGTCGTACAAACAAGAGCAGCAATTAAGTGTTCCTTTGGCACAACATACCATCTTTAAAAATCAAAGAAAAGTTCCAAAACTAAACAAAAACTAGCCACATCCAATGTCTTGTGCCATTTTAAGTAGAACCATCTCTTTCATTTGTGGTAGGGGAAAGAGTCAAGTCATGCAGCAACATTCAAATTGTATCTGACTTTATTACATTTAGGATCCAATTGTTTTGGCCTCCTAAAGCATTGCCTGGCAAAAATTCTGCAGACAATTTAGCTGTAACAATTTCTTATTGTAAGAATGAGTGCAATAGGCCTCAGGATCTGATTACTTTTGAAAATTGATTGATTTGACAATTCTGATTCTGAAGTGCCTGTCAACTGCACATCAGGAACACACGTTATTAACAGGCTACAAGATTTATTATTTATTTTATTTTTATTGGACTTATATGTCGCCCTCTCTCCCAAAAGGGACTCAGGGCGGCTTACAAAATAAAAACACACA
>AZIM01005691.1:12389-34650 GCA_000516915.1 Ophiophagus hannah | reverse complement strand
TTCCCCCAAGCAATCATCGTTTCTTTAACTTGCTCTTCTTCTAATTTAAACTCTAGTAAATGTCCATAAAGTTTTTTAATTACCTTTTCATCAGTACCTGTCAAAATTTTATCTAAATCAGTCAACTTATTATAGAAACCTTCTGTTTTAAGATTTTTATCAAATCTAGAATGTATTTGCACATATGAAAACCAATTCATCCTTATACCATGCTCTTCCAATTCTTCCATAGATTTAAGTTCACCCTTTCCATTCAGTATCTCCCCATATCTAACTGTTTGTTCCTTTTTATATGTTATTGGATAAGAAAAAGCTTCAATAGTAGATAACCAGTGAAATTTTTAAATAATATTGCTTTTTAATCTTCTCCCAATTTAATAGCAATGCCTCTCGAATATAATGTCTTCTAAAATACCACTGTGTTTTGGTTCCCTTGTACCAGAGGAAAGCATGCCATCCCAACAGCAAATCATGTCCTTCTAAAGTCAATAATCTACTCTTCCTTAGCATTATCCATTCCTTTACCCACATTAAGTTTGTCACCTGATAGTATAATTCCCAATTGGGCAGGCCAAATCCTCCTCGAATTCTTGCATTCTGCAACAGTTTATTCTTGCTTTCTTTCCCTGCCAAATATATTTCAACACTATTTTATTTAAATCTTCAAAATACTCTTTCCCTAACCTGACTGGAATTGTCTGGAATAATTATAGAATTCTAGGTAATACATTCATCTTAATTGTTGATATTCTCCCAATTAATGATAATTGTAAATTTTCCCATTTTGTCAAATCTGTCGCGATCTGTTGTTTGAGTTTAAGGTAATTATCCTCCTTAAGTGTACTACATCTTGCTGTCATATATATCCCTAAGTACTTAACCTTATTTGTGACCTGGATCCTCAGAGCTTCAGCCAATTCTTCCTTTTGTCTTACTAACATGTTCTTTGTTAATATCTTTGTTTTATCTTTGTTTATTTTCAAGCCTTGCAGTTGTTTTCTAAGTGTTTACAAGGACAGCATTCAACTTCTGATAGCAATTGCCTTACAAATCTTTAAAAATATTGTTAGTCTTCTTATGATGGCTTGCTGACAGCATTTAATGGTATATACAGTTGGCAGAATTACATTTGATGACAAAGAAAACAAGTAATATTACATTGGGAATCTCAATTTGAAATGGAAACTGATATAACTAAACAAAAACAACAAAGTTCTAACTAAATTTTACAAAATGCTTCTTTGGTGAAAATTATACTTGTGAACAGAGGGAGATTAGGACAACAGTTAATCTGTGAAAACCTTAGTATATAAATGAAATGACTCAATTAAAAATAAAGTTAGTTTCTATGTTTTCTAAATTTCCTTACCTGATTTTCCAGTTTTTATTCTAAATAATTTTATCCCCTTTCCACCTCCATTAAATTGACATTGCTTTGATTCATAGGTAAAGTTAAAGGTTCCCCTTGTACATACGTGCTAGTTGTTTCCGGCTCTAGGGGGCGATGCTCATCTCCGTTACAAAGCCGAAGAGCCAACACTATCCAAAGATGTCTCCATGGTCATGTGGCCGACATGACTAAATGCCGAAGGCGCACTGAACGCTGTTACCCTTCCCACCAAAGTGGTCCCTATTTTTCTACTTGCATTTTTACATGCTTTTCAAACTGCTAGATTGGCAGAAGCTGGGACAAGTAAAGGGAGCTCACTCCGTTAGGTGGTGCTAGGGATTTGAACTGCCGAACTGCTGACCTTTCTGATCAACAAGCTCATCGTCTTAGCAACTGAGCCACCCCGTCCTTGATTCATATACTTTCATAAATGCTTTACATAAGAGAGAAGTACCAAAAATTGGAAAATTATTAATTGAAGATAGCTTGCCCTATACTTTTTTTTAACATCATCGTTGTCATCTACAACATCATCATCATCATATCCTACTTTTCACTCAAGGTGACATATATAATGATTTGGCTTCCTATTTTCCTCACAATAGAAACAAATAAAGTGAAGTGGATTGGGTTGAAAGAGTAATTGGCTCAAAGTCACCAAGCTTACTGGAAAATATACTGATGCAATTATACATTGGGGATGGAAATGAAATTTGCAACTAAGCATGTTTAATTAAATCTTATATTACTATTATCACAATTAATTTCAGAGGGCTGAACAGTTCGTTTAGCCATCAGAAATCTTGCAGGACTCCAGAGAGTTTCTTTAGTAATAGTTTTCTTCAAGCAATATTTTTTGGTTAGCTAGATGATACCTAATTGGAGATTTGATGCACAGTTAATATGGATTTGAAATGAAGTTAAAGGGCTTCAAATAAATGTAGTCACTTCCACTCAGTTGTAAATTTCAGATTCTGTGTGTTTAATCATGTTGAGCTTTGCAAAGAAATATAGCTTAAATGTCTGCCTGTGTTCTTTATCCTTAAAGCAAGGATAACCAGTCTAGAGCCCTCAAAATATTTTCTATAGCAGCATTCATACTTACTATTGGCTCAGTTGGATAAGGTTTATTGGTATTGTAATTCAAAAAAATCTTGAAAACACCATGTTGTCTGTCTATGAACTAGAGTAGAACTCTATTTTAAATAAGGGACCCATTCAAACAATTATTAGATATGTATAATTATCAAATCATTGATAAAAATAGTATTTTAGGAATGCTTTATAAAAGCATTTATAAAAAGTGTAAGCTTGTTCTTAAGGAGAAATATAATTAGTAACTTTTCTAGATAGTTGGAAGTTCTGATAATAATTTTTCATTTGGTATAAAATGATTTACCATTGAATTGGTTTAGTCTAATTATTACTAATTATTCTTGTTTATACATCAAGGATTCTTTTCCTGGTTGCAGCTCTTCAGTTCAGTTATTTTGTTCCTCTTTAACCTGCTAGAATGTAAGTGAAAAAGAAAAGTAATTATATCTGCAAACATATTAATTGCACTGTGAAGTATTTTCTGCAAACAATAGCCTTAATAGCCTTCTCCATGAGGCAACGGATATGTGATAGGAAGTTAAAATATTCATGAAGGGTATTAATTAATTGCAATGAACCACCTGCCTAGAGACCTATTTAGAGACCTAGAGGTGCTCTCTCTCTCTCCCTTTATAAATCTATTCAAAGCAAAGATGGTTGCCCAGTACTATACAAGCAAATTTAATCACTGGATTGCTTCTTGCTGCTTTGCTGTCTCTACACACTTAGACAATTTCAACCAATACCTGTGAACCCTTTGTCTCCTGAGTTATATGATACTGGCATAGCAAGTTGCTTCAACAGTAAGAATTGTGATTAGAATTGGGTAGTCAAATATTTATCCAGTATGCAGGTAGTCCTTGCTTATTGATCACTTGTTCGGCGATAATTTGAAGTTGCAGTGGTGCTGAATAATATGTAATACGCACTTATTGTGGCCCTGTAATATGTATTTTTGTATGTACATACACACATACTCCTAGCAGTTCGAAAGCATGCAAATGTAAGTAGATAAATAGGTACCACTTTGGTGGGGTGGTAACAGCGTTCCATGTGCCTCAGCATATAGTCATGCTTGCCATATGACCATGGAAATGTCCTCAGACAATGCTGGCTCCTTGTGCAAAAAAACAAAGATGAGCACCATTCCCTAGAGTCTAATATGATTGGACAGGGGAAACCTTTATTATGTCTGTCTGTCTCTGTCTGTCTCTGTCTGTCTGTCTGTCTGTCTAATCTCCCACCTTTATTTTACAAATAACTCCAGGTGGTGAACATATCCAACACACCTTCTTCTTCCTATTTTCCCTACAACAGCAACCCTGTGAGATGAGTTGGGCTGAGAAGAGAGTGACAGGCTCAAGTCACCAACTGGCTCTCATGGCTAAGGCAGGAGTTCAACTCACAGTCTAGCTTTCTAGCCTGGTGCCTTAACCATAGACAAAGCTGGCTCCTATGATACTTACAGCTGGTCCTTGAAGTTTTAGCTGTCACAGTGCCTCTGCAGTCACATGATCATGATTAAGGTATTTGGCACTTATGGTTGTGGTGTCCTGTGGTTACATGACCACTATTTGTGGTCTTCCCTGCTGGCTTCTCACAAGGAAAACCAATGGGGAAGCCAGCAGGGAAGGTTGCAAGTCTCTCTGGGAGGTCAGTCCCCCTCCCGCATTCCTGAGCTCATGCCCCATCCTACAGCCTTCTTGTGCTCATATCCTATGGCACCATCCTTGCTTTGCCTTTCTTGCATTCACCCAGGGCCTTCACTAGGCTTCCTAAACTTTCCCTCAGCCTCCCTCAACACACACAGCCTGCGCCAACCCCCTCCCCTAAGGTCTCCCCCAACTCTCCATGGTACACCCCCATGTTCTTTTCCTGAGACTCCCACCACTTCCTGCTTAAAGGATCACATATTTCGGAGCTACAAGGGTACTAGGACTGCTGGGATTATCACTTAGCAACAACAATTCCAATCTCAATTTCTGTCATAACTGAAGGACAACTTGTATTTGTATTAGGAAAGGAACAGTCATGTTAATCTTAAAAACAATCTGATTACAATGGATTTTAATAAATAAAAGCAAATCATTGCATAGTTTTTTCAAAAACTTTTAGCATGATTTTTTTTACATGATGTGACTTCTAAAACAAAAATATGTTTTTTTAAAAGGAACCTACTAATTTGACCTTCACTGATTAATTCACTTCCAATTGTATAAACATGATATCCAAATTTCTTCTGGGCCTAGGGACAGTAATACTTGGTATCATGTCCCACAATAGTTAAAAATAAAATCTTTCTGCGGTTACATTTTTGGCTTCAGAAAATATTTGAAATGCTACTTTATTACCAAAACAATAGAAGTTGGCAACACCTGGTCACTTGGCCCACAATCTTAGATTGGTGAAAAAAAATTATGTCAACAAAGTAGTTTTAGAGATGAACTGCCTAGGGAAAAGAACGCTCACAAACCTGTTCAGCATACAGTGGGCTTAAAGTTACATTTCAACATACCTTCCATCTTCAATTTGAATGTTGGTTTTCAGGTTTTGCAGACAAGAACTTTCTCCTTTTAGTGTGGGTGTTATAGCAGTCCCATTTTAATTTCAGCAGAACACTTTATGCTTTTATGTGCTTTCTATTGCATTAATCTGCATACAAAATAGTACTGCATTTTAGCATTTATATTTGATAAATAGAATATAGAAAGAGTTCTGTTTTCTATATAATTACATTTTTACATAACTGAAAGTACTATGCTTCAATGACAAATGTGAATATTAATGTGCCTATTTTTCTCATTGTTAGTGGAACTAAGCATTGTTCTAGTGTATAAATAATAAATTGCTACTACAACTTTGAATAATACTTATTATTCATATGGCCTGCAAGAGTTTAAAGCGGGGGTGTCAAACTCGATTTCACTGAGGGCCGCATCAAGGTTGTGTTTGACCTTGGTGGGGGGGCAGGTGGTCATGGCCAGGGTGGTCTTGGCCAGGGTGATTTCCTAATTAATTCCTGTCCAACTGTTAAAAAGGTCTGTCGTTGCTTTAGATTTGGGGGTTAAGGATAATTTTATTCAGGAAACAGTGGGAAATCTTATGAAGGAAGAAATAAATTCCACAATTATGGTTTGAATATAGGAGTGTTCAAAGAGTGGGACCCCTCTCTGAAAAGCTGACAATATGGTCAAGCAAAATAACTTTTGTTTTATCTTGTTTACATTTTATATCCTGTGTAAAATTATGTATCATGTACATAATTACATGTACTTAGGATTTATATTTCTGAATTTATTAGTAGCCTATGTATTATGATAATGTGGTAGAACATAAACATTTTTGGGGAGAGAAATTATTCAACATATAACTCCTTTTTCAGATTAACTGTCTTTAGATAGAATGGCTTGGGTTTATTGTTTTGAGAAGTCCTCTCATGCTATAATTTAATAGCACATGGAGGCAGGCAGCTTGCACACAGTGGAGTGGATGGACCAGCAGCCTTGGAAATAACAGCTTCTGGGAATAGAAGGGGAGTCGGGGGACAGTATCATTATGGATGGAGCCTTGCTGCTGCTGCCTCTCATCAACTGAAAATGTTAAGATAAATTCAAGTTTTAGTATAGTATTAAAACTTGAAGGGGCCTGTGGACAAGATGCTTATTGAATTTCCTGCCATTATGTAAATTAAAAGCACAAGATTCTGGATTGCTGCTTTTTATCCTCCTTACTGTGAAAAATGTGTACTTGCTGGCATTGGGAAGGAAGAACAGACTGGATGTGTGGGAGCTCCTAAGCCATATCCAGTCCTCTTAGGGCTATAATACATTTGACAAAGTGGACAGTGATCCATGAATGCTTACACTGTAATCAAGAAAAAACCTTGAAATGTCATCAGAATGTCTTATTGTTACTTTAGAATTGATGTGCCTAGGATAGTTATGTGCATCAATATGGGCATCTTCCAGATGTATTGGGAATATAAAGTACAGGGGTTGCACTTGCTGGATAATACTGGGATTTGCAGTCCCAACACGTATAGGAGGTGCTTGGATGGGAAGATTAATCTTGGAGAAATCTGTGCCAAGAACCTTGCAGGATAAAATTCCTAATAAGATTTATATGCTTTTTTTTTAGGACAGCTAAGTTCAATTGCTTTTCCCCGACATGAGGAAGAATACCTCCAGCTGACAGTAAGCTGTCACCCATGCTTATTAATCTTTGGTCAAAACTGTAATGCCAAATGCCAATTACTCAACATGCTTTTGGGAAGGAGACTGCTACCTACCACAAAAATTAGCAGCGAGGAGCATTGTAAGAGGCGTCGAATTCGTTTTACACACGGAAGACAGACACGGATCAGTTTAGCTCTACCAGGACAGTATGAATTGGTTCATAATTTGGCAGCTCATCAAAGTAGTTGGGAAACAATACCTGAGGAGGACTTAGAAATCCATGATGACGATGAGGATCTGGCACATCAGATTGCTGAGTTGGAGGTTACACTGAATCATTCTTTATTACAGGTACTAATGAAAACAAATATCTTTGTACACACCATTTCATGTTTAAACAGGTTTATATAGGAAAGTAGTTTTGTCATGAAGCTTTTAATTAATTTTACTTTTTATTTTGAACATAGTTAAGAAATTCTACAGATAGAACAAACAACAACTTTAAAAATATAAGAGCTTGATCTCTATTGACTTAGTTCACTCCTAAGTTTAATTTCAACACATGTCTCTGAATTTAATGCAAAGTATGGAGGATGCAGTTTGAAGTAAAGAATCTTTTATTGGAAAGGAAATGTTTAAATCTTCCCCTGATTGGCATACTTGGCCTACCCTTGGCTTATCCCCAATTAAGATTATGAATTTACATTTATAAAATTTAAATGTTGTTTTCCATATACTTTATTGTACTTAAATATTGTATCCCTTAATTGAATATTAGTGCATTATAGATAATATTAAGTAAAGTTTCTTCTGATTTGAGCTGCCTATCTTTTACATGAGAATCATGTTGTATTACTACTAGCCTTAGAAAGTTTGCCTGCAGGTTTATTTTTTTAGTATATCTTCATATTGGAATGTTGATAATATGGAATGAATTGGAATGTGAGAGCAAAGAATTATTGCTTTTGATGCAGTTCAATTAAATATGCCAGTCTAGTTTTATTTATGTAACTTAATTTATGGAAGACAACTGTTCTGTAAACTTCTTGAATCAATGAAAAATGTACCTTTGTTAGATTCAGGGTGTATACTTATGACAAATTCAGCATTTGTATCATAAGGAATAGTAAATTGAGAGGTTTTTTTTAATTCAACCCCCTTCCCCCCAAGGACCATTGTTAGATTTCCCATTTATGGAATTTTAAATAAAAGAAATTAATTGAAATACCAATTAAAACAAGTAGGTGGAAATAGCTAGTGCCAAGTTTGTCATTTTTGCACAGAATGCTATCAGAGAAATGTCAAGCAACAGAAGATGTAGTATTGTAAAATATAGAGTTATTTAATCAGATTTTTAAATGTTTGGCTTGAATAAAATTGTTTGTTTCCAACTGCTAGAGATATTGTTAATATAATTCAAAGAGTTGAAGACAGTTCTTACTTGCTGTGTGGTTTTTATGCCCTATGTAGTTCTGACTAAATCATTTTCATGCAAACATTTTGAAAAATATGTTGCTAAGCTTTTCTTTTTGTAAAATAGATTCTTGTGATATTAGTTCTTTGTCAGCAAATTGAGATTAGGTGCAAGAAAGTTCTGAATTACACTGTTCTTTACCCCTGTTAAGAGTTGAACATTTATATAATCATATAGTGACATTTGAGAGAGGTGGGGGAAAAGGTGTGGAGAAGTAGATCGGGACTGCTTAACTGACTGATACAGTGTTCCAGACTTTTCTTCCATTAGACTTTAATTCTTACAAGCCTATAAATTTTGGAAGTTGTAATTCACATTTTTAGGGCAAAATGCCCTTAAAGTAGAAAAATTGAACAGTAGAAAAGATGTTTACTATGGTGTACCTTGGGAAAAATGAGGTTTGAATTCAAATTGGATTTTACTTAATTAAATTCTTAATTAAATTTTGGTAAATTAAATACATAATACTGCTTACATTATTCAAATCTTTAAAAAATATTATTCTATAATTAAGGCGCTTATCACAAAATTCATAATCAATTTCCAAGCAGTAATACTGAATATTTTAACTCATTTCATAGTGTCTCAGAATATAATTTGATCCTATATTACTTTCCAATAAAGTGTTCAAATTTATTGCAAATTTGTTTTTCTTTATCTGTGCCAAAAATAATTGTACATTATTTGTTATTAAAACTTTTCATTGTCTGTAGCCTGTGTTGCAATTTCTACTTTGCTGCTACTTTTATTCAAACTATTAACTTAAAGTTTTGTTTGTTTTATATGGAAATCTTACTCTGCAGCCAGGTGTGATATATTATTGTAGGTTTATAGGAAATACTACTTTGCAGTCCGGCTGTTTCTCCCATGAGCTGTTCAGAGCATCCAGGAGTGGGAGATGCTTCAGTTTCTTCTAGTATGGCTGGGCTTAATCTTGAGGACGCTCCTCATCCTCCACGAGACTCCTCCTTAGTGTCCCCAGTTTTAGCTCAGCCTTCCTAGAATCAGGTTGTGGTTTCTTTGGCCGGAATAGAGCTAGAATAATTTGTTGCATTGCAGACCCAAACTGATCCAGAAACTTCTGGAGGAGTGGGCAGAATTGTTGTTGGTTGCCCCTTACTGGCCATGGTGAACATGGTTTGCGGATCTGAGGGACCTGTCAATAGAACTGCCGTGGAGGATCCCATTATCCATGGTCTCACTGTCTCAAGGTCCAGTTCTACATCCGGACCCGCAATGGCTCAACCTAGCCGTATGGAAATTGAGTGGCAACGTCTGAGAGGCGAACACATTTCTCATCAGGTCATTCACACCATGCAGGCGGCTAGACATCCTTCGACGAACCGTATCAACAATGACATCTGGTCCAGCTTCTGCCATTGGTGTATGAGGTCTCAGGTCTCAGGCTACTTCCCCATCAGTAGCACAACTATTGGACTTTTTGCAGGAGGGCCTGAACAAGGGTTTATCACCTAATATCCTGCGGAGACAAGTAGTGGCCCTAGCTTCGGTCATATCTTGGGGGGACCTCACCTCCATTTCCCATCATCCTCACAGTTTCCTACGTGGTGCTAGGAATTTGTGGCCCCCTGTAGTACACCGTTACCCAACTTGGGATCTCAACAAGGTGCTAATGGCACTTACTACGGGTCCTTTCGAACCCCTAAGGACCACGACCCTTCGTTTTCTAACCTATAAGGTTGTTTCCTTAATTGCAATTACATCAGCACGAAGAATTTCCGAACTGGCAGCCTTATCTGTGCGTAAGGATCTTTGTATTTTCCATTTGGACAGAGTTATCCTCAGACCAGACCCAACCTTTACTCCAAAAATCAGTTCGGCATTCCACAGGGCACAAGAGCTGGTGCTTTCAAATTTTTGTTCACGCCCATCTCACAGACTCGAACACCAATGGCACCGTTTGGACATCAAAAGGGCTTTACACATATACATAGATCGCACGGCACCCTCTCGGAAAACAGAGGCCCTCTTCGTGTCTTTTCAACCTAACACTCTGGAGCGCAAGGTTTCCTCTCCTACCATAGGCAGATGGTTGAGGGCCACAATCGCTAAGACATATGATTCCCACTCGTTACCAGTGCCCCAAGACATTACTGCCCGCTCCACCAGGAGTGCAGCAACCTCAGCAGCATGGGCCACACAGGCCACAATAGAGGAGATCTGTCAAGCTGCAACTTGGGCTTCACCTTCGCCATTTATTAGGAATTATAAAATTGATATCTTTGCATCCGCTGAAGCCTCATTTGGTAGGAGGGTCTTGCAGTGAGTTCACTCGGACTCAGAGAGGACTTCAACCCAGACGGAGTCCCCACCTTAGGACAGTTCCAAGCTTTGGTATGTCCCACTCCTGGATGCTCTGAACAGCTCATGGNAAAGGGTGTTGGTACTTACCTGATACGCCCGTTCTCCGTGAGCTGTGAAGAGCATCCAGCCCCACCCTTTTTTTCCGTCTGGTGGGGGTCTGTTCTGGCCAAGGGTATTACATAGGTTGAAGCATGTATGGTATCATCACCTCGGCTTCGTAAAACGGGACGCTAAGGAGGAGTCTCGTGGAGGAGGAGGAGCGTCCTCAAGATTAAGCCCTGCCTAACTAGAAGAGACTGAAGCACCTCCCACTCCTGGATGCTCTTCACAGCTCACAGAGAACAGGCGTATCAGGTAAGTACCAATGCCCTTTCTCTTTCTTCAAATTGTTTAATTAGCCAATGCTATAATATGTAGTTTTCTGATCTTCCTTCCTGATTGAAGATATACATTATGATTTTTGCAGCATGTTGTCTAAAGTTCTGTCTACATTTTGGGGAGAGTATTTCCTGGTGCAACAGGAATCCATGCTTTGAAGCAGTTTTCTATTCGTGTAACAGGCATTTTTTTACAGTTCTCAATCCCAATAATAGCACCTGAATTTACAAACTCAGACATGTTTATCATACTCTTTCAATCAAACTTCAATTCCATATTCACAAAAACATTCAATAATTCAAAACTGTTCACCTTAACATACAGGTAGTCCTTGACTTACAGCCATTTGTTTAGCAACCAAATGATTTATGACTGGTTTTTATACCTATGATCGTTGTTGCACCCCGATGATCATGTGATCAAAATTCAGACACTTGGCAACTGGCAATATATTTATGGCAGTTGCATTGTCCTTGGGTCATTTGATCACCTTTTGTAACCTTCCCAGCTGGCTTCCAACAAGCAAAGTCAATTGGGAAATCCAGATTCATCTAATGACTGCATGATTCACTTAACAACTGCAACAATTTGCTTAACAAGGTTGTAAAATGGGGCAAAACTCACTCTGCCTTGCTTAACAACAGAAATGTTGGGCTCAGTTATGGTTGTAGATAGAGGACTATCTATACTTCCTTTTTCTTATTCTATATTTCTTAGTGACATGCTCACTTCCATCTTACCCATGCCTTGCCTGTCATAATGCTGTATTGTACTTCCCAGGTTTTGTTTATTATAATCTTTTGTACTCTCTCTATAGCTACCTAACTATATTTATTCCTTTTAGAATAAATAATGATAGGGTTACTAACCATATGCAGCATTACTTAATAAAGTGAGAACAGTACTTGTCAATTCTGGCACATTTAAAAAAAAAGGTGCAGTTGGGAGAACACCAGTGGGTTCTCTCAGGATGGAACGGATAAAATATAAGTTTATCTCTTCCTGTTAACTACAAATATTGCTGATTCTTATTTGTAGGTAACTGTATTCAGGTTGCTTTTTATCATATTATGGATATATTTTTTAAAAGACTGCATACCAAAAAGCAAAACCAGCTATTAAAAAAAGGTGTGAGTAGGGTTTCAGCTAATGATTAAAATGTATTAATTGTGTTAACAATGTTCCCTCTTGTAAAAGAAAACTACTATTTTAAGGTGGTATTTGCTATTCAGTTCCTTTATTTATAGATCTAACATCTATTTCATTTAATTAGAACAATTCTTTTCCACCAAATTATTTTATTCAGCTGCAGCAATGAGTGGATCTCCTGAAGTTGTTAACTCATCATTTACAATTTTTTTTGCAAAGTTAATTTGGTTGAGAATGTTTTAAGCTCCATAAGTTTAATTTCCAGACATTAAATCCAGTTGCAGAAATAAGTTCCACTATGGAATATTAGCTTTATGCTTAGCAGTTCTGTTATCCTGTATGAGAAGAGGCAAACACTAAAAGAAAACCACTGATAAGAGCTTGCAAGAATACTCACTTTAGCTTCTGTTCATCAAATAAGATTAGTTGTCATATTGAGATGTCTAACTCTTTCCACTTCACTGACTTTGTTTATTGTGATCAATGTGAGTCATCTCTATCGCAGTGTTGATCTGCACATGAATCTTTATTTTAACTTTTACTTTTGCCTAGCAACATCAGTTTTTGTATTCTATGCTCTGAAGTCCCATGACAGTCAGGCAAACAGCAATTAACAGTTTATTTTGAGAGTTACAGGAAAAGAATTTTGGAAAACCTAGTGATGTACTGAAGTGGCTAAATTTTGCTACATTTAATTGTTTAGTAATAGCTTTATAGGTTTATCATGTCTGTTATGCTCAACTTTGGTTTGTTCAGGGTGGGGACAGTTGAAACGTTTGAAAAAATGTGCGTCTCAGACAGCATGAATATTTGTTGATGTTTGTTCAAAGACAAACACCTTCTTTCTTAAATTTACTTTGATCTTTTTCATATTACCAGTTCTAAGCTTATATAATGTTTTAAGAGTAATATGAATCTGAATTAACCAAAATGATACTATTGAGTCCTGAAATTCTGTTAAACCTGGCTCTTTACTTCATTTTTCATAACACATTTGCATTGGGGGAGGGTGGAATTACATTTAATGTAATATAATATTTGGCATGGTTCTGATTCTGCTGAAAATGTGATTAAAATGTGTAATAAATTGTTTCTGTGAAAAACAAGCAAATTATATCAGTTCAGGGAGTGTTTGCCAGAATTATTACAATTCTGCTATTCATATTTGTAAACTTATATCAAAGGAACATCGAGCAATGAGCTGAATTAAGCATGCATATCAGAATAGATTTCAAAACATGCAGTGGCCATAAATATAGAGATATAGTGCTTCTGAAATTTTACATAAATACTGTATAGATTTTTAAAAACAAAAGTTCTTGCAGACAATATAATTTAGCACACACATATAAAGTTATTACAAGCTAATCTAAGTCAGTTCAGTAAGCTGTAGTGCAATTACTGGGCATGCAGCAATTATAAGGCTTTATGAAGAGCATGGATAATCTGTCACAAAGACAAGGAAATTTATCTTAAACACCTACAAAATAATTATAGCCTTAATTATTTCTATTGTGAAAAACATAGTATTGTGCCATCATGTTTTATAAAGTATACTATATATTTAAGCTAGCCACTTCACTGAAAGCTAAATAAATTTATCTGCTTTGCACTGAAGAGTTGCACTGGATTATCTATAATTTTTGGAAACCATCTCTTCTGTCATACTGTTAGAACATGTTCTGTATCTAAATGAGGAAGGATTAGTGTCATTAATATACATTTTTTTTAATATTCTGAGAGTTAAAGGAAAAATTGAGAGACTGTCTTTACTTACACAAAATTAGGACTTCATTGCACTTAAAGATTGTTATTATGTTTAACTTTCTCAGATTCCCCTTGAAAGCAGGAGAGATACATTTCTTGCTGTGGATGTGGAAGGGAGGGAGTGCTGGATGCAAAGCTCAAATCAACCCTTAATGTTAAATTTTTAATGCTTTGCTATCTTCAGGAAATGGATATTGTGATAGCTCCATGTCGGGGATTCCAGTCAGCTGAAGACACTTTGGGAGAATACATCAACAGCGTTCTTCCAGTCATCACTTTTGCCATCAGTGAGGCTGAACTTTCAACACTGGACATGAACGAGTTGCAAGAGATTAAAGAGAAGTTCGCTTTACCCATCTTCTTTTTCAAAGTATTAAATTTAGGATCTGAACTAATATCTCCTCAAAATGCGGAAACTGAAAAGTCATCCCTTTTTCGGCAACTGCTAGATTTAGATTATCTTAGTAGCAACCATTGCAGTTGTGGAGCTCCTAGCACTGATGCCAAAGCCCAAAGCATGCTGGTAGAACAATCTGATAAGATTCGTCTGCTTAGCACTTTCTCCAAACAAGTGCTACAACAGCGCTTGGTAGATGCTGCCACCATTTTGAACATTGTACACTACCGTTGCTTAGACATTTTCATCAACCAAGCCTTTGACATGCAACGAGACCTGCAAATCACTCCAAAGCGTTTAGAGTATACGCGGAAGAAAGAGAACGAGCTGTATGAATCTCTGATGAATATAGCCAACCGCAAACAAGAAGAAATGAAAGATATGATAATTGAAACTCTCAATAACATGAAAGAAGAGCTGCTGGAAGATGCTGCTAATATGGAATTCAAAGGTAAAGCAATTCATACCATAAATATGGTAATGACCTGCAAAGAAAATTCTATTTTGTATTTTATATTGATTCTGAAAAACCTCCTACTTAGAGATTCCCATGTTGGTCCATGTAAAAATGTTCATATGTTTTGCTTTTAAATGCTTACAAGTCACATGAATATGCCATCAGGATTGAAACACAATTGGTGGAAATTTCATATACATTGGATCAGTATGAGTAATTTATTTAGTTTTCTGCAGCTGGATACTTCTAGGTAGTATAGATATTTCTGGGATCTGAAACCTACATGCCTGAAGTGTGCTCACATTGGGGAATGACTAGTGTGATGGCTGTCTGACTGAAAGAGATACAGCTTTCTAACTTAAGTTTTCTGTAAAAGTATTTTATGAAATTTTGTACATTTCACTACTGAACGTTATACAGACTTCATAAGGGTCCTTCTTCTTTCATGTATGTGTGCGCACGCAAGTAATTACCCTCCTAGAACAATGAATTAAATTAAAAGATAATTAGGACCAGTCTTGACTTATATAAATCTCATAAACTTTGGCTCTCTCCAAGACAGTAGAGGCAAGTTATACCCTTTCAGAATATATTTCTGAAAACCATTATAAAAAAGGAATTGATGTGCCTCAACCAAGAAACTGATTTTGAAAATTTTCCAAAGCCTTGAGGCTTTCTACTCATACATAATCAGAGTAACAGTCATGAAATGGAAAAGATTTGTGGTAATCTTTTGTGAATAAATGTGAATATTGAACAGTTGTTCTAGTGAAATCATTTCAAGCCACAAGTCTCAAGAAATCTCAGAACAGCTTTCTGGGATCTATAGGCTTTAGAGATGGCAAAAAGTAATAATTCTATCATCAGAAAATATAGGGTAAAAGTTTGGATTCAGGGGAAAACAGCATAATAGTAGTCATTAAGAAGAACATCAATAGTTATCTCAAGTTTGCCTAAAAGTATCTAGATGAGACAACAGACTCTTTTAGAGTGGGCAGGAGAAGGAATGCCCTCAGGATCTGATGACATGCCATCTTTGAAGGTTGAATGAATTCTGCTTTGTATCAGAATTAAACCAGAGAATATCAGGCCAGCTGTCTGTCAGCTGAAGTTGTGAGTTATGTAACAAAAACAGTAATAATCATACAAGCAGTTTATGAGAGAATGGATGAACAATAAATTGAGTTTTGATACGGCCAAGTCAAAGTTTAGTCTAAACCCCAAGGAAATGTTGTGGTAGGACCTGAAATGATTAGTTTATTTAATATTTACTTATCTGATAAATTTATACAGCTGTTTGTCTCAGATAAAGTTAAAAATACAAAAATGATAACTACAAAATAACCCAAACCATAACAAATGTAATCAAAAATCAGTAAAGACTATTAAAAACAGAATCTGCAAGGGAATCCACTCAGTTTGCACTTTGCAGGTTCCATATCGACATTACAGGATGCCCAGGCCAGATGGCAAAGCTATGTTTTTAGGCCCTTCTGGAAGGCCAGCAAGGTCAGGACCAATCTGTTCTTGGGAAAATGGTCCAGAGACTCTCTTCTTTGGTCTGTTACATGAAATTCCTTTGCGGATGAGACCTGTAATATTTATTTCTTTACCAAAACTGATGGGATGAGTAGGTATGATTCAGGAGATAGGATCCCTCAAATAACCCAGCCCCATGATAAGTTTTTCTAGTTCATACTAGAAAAGCCTCAATTGTTTACTAAGCTGAAGCAGTTTACAAAGGAGGAGTGGGTCAATTCCTATACCGATATATGAGAGATTGTTTTCACTTCTAGAAAACATTTAGTTGAAGTTATTGCAATAAAAGATCAATTTAACCAGGGGCATTATCTAAGGGGCACAGCACCTCTGATGATGTTACAAAATAATGACAATATTTCAGTATGGTCAGACTCCTTTTCTATATTGGTAAGATCGATAGGAAGTTTTAATAACATTGAGTAAGAAAATACGCAATAATTTAGAAGATCCAAAAGATGGACAGTTTTTCCTCAGGAATTATATTCTGTTCATTTCTCAAACCTGCTATTTGGGATAGGGAAGGGGTAACAATTACTTAAGAGCCAGATATATGTTTATCTGTTCTTCTTAAACTCCATTACAAGGTTCTTTTAGTTAAATATATTTTTAACTATATGAAAATCACCATGCTATAGACAGAAGTTATATTTTCATGCAGTGATTGAAATAACCTAGCAGAATACAATTGCTTAGCAATAAAGCTGCAGATTAAATGTGGTCTGTCTTTAGTTTTGAAAAATTCAAAGATAAAGCTGTCTTTGTTTTCAGGAGCTATGAGAATAGCAGTAAAAAATTAACCGACTTAAAAATAGAAAATGTATAAGTATAGCAGTACGGTTACATGTTAACTTCTGCAAACTTAATTACAAAAGTTAATTTGTAAAAACAATTTGCAGAATGATTCTAATATTTAATGTTTAATTCAGAACAAAGCACTTTTTGATGAGACTGCAGTCTGAAGTGATTTATCACTTTTGAAGGGGCTCTGCAATGATTACATATTTTTTTATTTATTGAAAAAGCAAATTTCATGGATAAAAATGGAATCAATAATAGGTGATCTTAAAATTCATTAACTGCAATTTCCTTTTAACAACTATGAATATATACATACATACCACCAGCCAGCTTCATTCAAATATATTCAGCAGCAAATATATTAAAATTTTAATTCATTAGCATATTGTAAAAAAAGTAAATATGTTTGGATGTGATAAACCTCACTGAATAATACATTAGTTTTGTAAGTAACAAACAACTTTTAAAGCCTAATATTATGAACCATTTGAGGGAAGGGGTATTCATTCTTCCTGAATGTCTGTTAAATCATAAGGTATATCATTGCAATGATATACTGTATAACATTATCATACAAATGATGAATACCACCACAAATAAGTGTGCGCATGTATGTTTAAATTTATCACATTAATTTTGAATATAATGAACATTGTTTTTGAGAGATAATCTAGATGGAAATCTAGTTTCTTGTTTGCTGCATTCAAAGTTCATGAAATCAGGGTTGCTAAATTGAAGTTTCATTATGTAGTATTGGAATAATTTAGTGAAACTATCCAATTAATCTGAACAGTTTAGCAGTGCATTTTTTGGATGTAACTAATTTTTGTATTCACCATCAATTACCTTAAATGTTATGTAAACGCTGCATAACAGCAGAGTAGAGAACAATATCACATTTATTAGTTACACTTTTATATCTGTCTAAAATCTATCTGGTTAGTTGGATGTTAGGATGTTTTAAAAACAGCTATAGTTGAGGGAAATGTATAAATCCTATGATTAAATTCATAGGCATTATGAAATTATGCGTGGCTATAGAAACAAACAAAAAATGACAACTGGAAAAGGAGCTCGTGTTTAGTACAGATTTGAAAATTTCTACTCCATAAGAAAGTGCTTATTTTTAGGTGAGTTTGATTTTACAGTATCTAAACTAGTCCTACCTTCATTAAGAGAGTTAAATAAATGCTTAACTCTCCTACTAACTTCAAGGGACAAAATGCTTAACTTGTGGAATTGGGGGGAGGGTTAGATAGAAGAATATGTTACTAAAATCCAATTTAGCTAGCATTTATAGTTAATTGTATTTAAGCACAAAATGAGGGACATGGTGGCTTAGTGGCTAAGATGCTGAGCTTGTCGATCAGAAAGTTCAGCAGTTTGAATCCCTAGCGCTGCGTAACGGAGTGAGCTTCTGTTATTTGTCCCAGCTTCTGCCAACCTAGCAGTTCGAAAACATGTAAAAATGCAAGTAGAAAAATAGGGACCACTTTGGTGGTAAGGTAACAGCGTTCTGTGCACCTTCGGCTTTTAGTCATGCCAGCCACATGACCTCGGAGACATCTTCGGACAACGCTGGCTCTTCGGCTTTGTAACAAAGAAGAGCACCGCTCCCTAGAGCCAGAAACGACTAGCATATATATGCAAGGGGAACCTTTACCTTTAAGCACAAAATGTAACTTTACATTTGTTTGAGTAGCTGCTTATACTTCTTTTAATATTGATTTTTTTTCTCTATTTCTCTTCTAGATATAATTATTCCTGAGAATGGGGAGCCTATAAGTTCTAAAGACATTAAGTGTTGTATTAAGCAAATCCAGGAATTGATAATCTCAAGGTTAAACCAAGCAGTAGCTAATAAACTCATAAGTTCTGTGGACTATTTGCGAGAGAGCTTTGTAGGCACTCTGGAAAGATGTCTGAAGAGTCTGGAAAAATCTCAGCAGGATGTTTCAGTACATATTACAAGCAATTATTTAAAACAGGTAAAGTAATACAAAGTAATGAGATCATTTTACAGAACTGTTCTAGGATATTAGCTGATCGAGAGGCAGTATGATGCAAAAACAATTTGATTCGGATTAGGGAAACTTGGGTTGAACCACAACCCTTTGGGTATGACTGTGGGACAACCACTATCCCAATATTTGCCTCACAAGTTTGTTGAGAGAGTAAAAGTACATGTGTTGAAAAAAAAGAGACTCTCTTTGATCACTTAGAGAAAAAATGGAATATAAGTTTAGTAAACAAAGAAAGTGCACACACAAAGAAAATTTGAGTTTTTCTCATAATAATCACCTATTAATTGGGAGACGTCACCCTGTGTTTGCTGAGAAAATGCTATTAGAGCATTAAGCTGTTGAAAATGAGTAAATGGCAGAAGGATGATAAGGGGATGAGTTGTCCCTTCAAGGGAAAAAGAGACTACCTTGGAACTGCCTTGATTGTTTTTCATGTGTGGCACCTGTTTGGCATAGAAAGTCTCCTCTGTTTGTGAAACAATAAGGATTCTTGATGATAGGATCCTCACTCTGCAGATAACCTCCATAGATAAGAGAGATTTCCCAGTACAGATACTTGGCCTCAGCATCTGGAATGGAATGACAGTGATTGAGCAGGAATGAAGCCCTACATGTATTTACTTAGGCGTAGCAACCATTAAAATAAAACTTAATATACACAGTATACTTAATGCACAGGTTTCCTTGTGTCCAGCGCAAATTCCTGTATCGATTTATTTATCTCTTAGTAAAAAAAAGGGGAGGGGACCTCCATATTGTAAGTATTTTTCCTTAATGTTCACCCTATTGTATGTGAAATAAGCTGAGTGATACAAATCATCCTATCAGCATAACAGCAGACTATGCATATTTACCTGTGGATATTAGCCACTAGACTTAATGGAATCTAACCCAGAGTACATATGTATAGATGATGCTTACCAAATCCAAATTTCTTCACTTTCTCTGTGTGAGGGTTTGTGTATGAGAGAATTATGCATGTGTGTGGGGGTTATGACCAGTTAATTTTACATACGGGGTATCATATTTTATGAACAATTAGTTAATATTGATTAAAATCAATCTTATTGATTTTTTTAAAGTGTGGCCTCTTGCCATTGTATTTGTATGCATGCTATGTTTGCATCATAATATGGTTGGGTGAGCAGTTAATTTGCAGAATTGATTTCAATTGGAGTTGGCAATTCTAATTGATGTATTAAGGAAGTTAGGCAATGCACAAGATTGTGTATGTATATTGTTTTGATCTGTATGTCCTCTGGGAAAAGGGGTTGCCTTAAATTCAGGCTCTTCTTCCTCTTGGGTAAATTGGGAATGGACTGAATTCATACACAGACCAAAGCAGTTTGCTTTTTGGCACAGAGAGTCCATTTACTGGAATTTATTTATGAAGCTCTTTCCAAGGTACTCAGTTCTTTAAAGATAGTGGACAGTTATTTCAATTTGCAGGTATATAATTAATCTATTTTCTGTTTGCAGATATTGAATGCAGCCTACCACGTAGAAGTTACTTTTCATTCTGGTTCAACAGTATCACGGATGCTGTGGGAACAGATCAAGCAGGTATTAAATATTTTAACAGCACTGATTCATTGTAATGAAATTTATCGTAAGTACATTATTTTCTATTAATTCATATCACCATCTACATAATGTACTTCTATTATGCATTAAGATTCAGGGGCATCTTATGTTGGAATAAAAGACAACTTGATTTAAAAAATGCAGAGATAAAATATGGCAAGTGTGTTGAATATAACAACATATAACAACAACATTTATTTAGTCTCATCCATTATCCTAATTTATTTGTGCTTGCCAGATCCAAAGTTAATGTTGGCTAAGATGAAAGCAGCACTTTAATACTTGAGTTCCAACAATAAGATACATGTATTTTTTCATCTTTAGATAATACAACGGATCTCTTGGGTGAGCCCACCCGCTATCACCAGGGAGTGGAAAAGGAAGATTGCTCAGGATGCCATTGAGAGTCTTAGTGCATCCAGATTGGCAAAGAGCATCTGCAGCCAGTTCCGAACAAGGCTAAATAGCTCTCATGAAGCTTTTGCTGCTTCTTTGCGACAGGTCAGTTTGATGTAAAAGGAACTGCAAAGAACATAAATTAGCAAATTTAATCTCAAATTTTCAAATAATATGAAGGATATCTACTGCTCACCTCTCTATTCTTTGGCAACATAAAGAACATTTGGATATTGTTTTATCTCCTATGATCCTTTTTAACAATTAGAGATAGCTGGAAAAACACAGCTATGCTAATTCCATTTAACTGGAGGACTGCATTGTTACACTGTTACAGCTATTCTAGCCGTTAAAACAGGAGACATGGAAGTAATGATGCCATAGTGATCATTTTCCAACTCTTAAAAATTACTAGGGAATAAACATTTGTTGCGTTTGATATTATGGATTGAGGGTCATCAGGGTGGGCGTGGTCAGCATGACATCACTTGTTTCAGGGGGCACCTGTGATGACCTGAGCGCTCTGCCAGCAACAACAGTCTCCTGAGCTCCATTTTCTATTGCGACGGCCTCCTGTAACCATCTGCCAGTGAAAATGGAGCTTGGGGGCGCGCACAGCTCTTGCAAGTTCTGTTTTTGGCTGGAATGGCCTCCTGCAACCCTCTGCCAGCGAAATGGAGCTCGGGAGGGCCATGCACAGCCNTTTCCAGGGCGGCCCCGCGGGCCAGATCTAAGCAACCTGCGGGCTGGATCTGGCCCACTGGCCCCTGATCTAGAGCTACATTAAAAGAGTAGATGAACTAGCTGCCACTGTTAGACATGGACAGAAGCTGGAAATCAGACTGAAAACAGCAGAAGATGCTCAAGGGATAATTAAAGATAGTCCCTGAGTTACAAACATTCTTTCAGTGACTGAAGTTACAATGGCATTGAATGAAAGGATTTATGACTGGTCCTATTTAATTTTTTTAATATGGAAGGAAGTAGAATAGTGTGTGAGTAATCTATCTAGATATTATCCAAAAAATGGCACAGATGTACTTATATTTGATTAATTTTGTATTAGCTAGAGGCTGGCCATTCAGGTAGGCTTGAAAAAACAGAAGATCTTTGGTTGAAGGTACGGAAAGACCATGCCCCTCGCCTTGCCCGTCTGTCACTGGAAAGCAGGTCCTTGCAAGATGTTTTGTTACATGGTGAGCATTGCCACGTCTCTTTACTTATTTAGTAATGACTCGGCTTCATTATTTCCTGCAGTTTTCAATTTTACAAGTCGATGGTGCTTTATATTATTATTATTATTATTATTA
>AZIM01005689.1:32015-44454 GCA_000516915.1 Ophiophagus hannah | reverse complement strand
CTTTCTAACAAAGCTGATTTTTTCGCTTTGACAATATCAATGACAGGTGAACAATATGGCTGTAATTAGGAGATAATAAAAATGTGCTGACATCAGTGACATATGGTGACAATGAAGAGGAGGAGACCTGTACAGGTAATCTTTGAGGTACAAGAGGCCATTTAACAAATATTTGAAATTACAACAAACCTTCCAAAAGCTACATGTGACCCCATTTCACAGTAATGATGGCTGCCATTTTGATGTACCCATTTGTGGGTGGAGACCAGGGGTGGGATTCTACAGGTTTGGCCTGGTTCGGGTGAACTGGTAGCTCTGAAGATCAGCTGTGAGCAAACTGGTTCGCTCCGACAATCAGCTGTTGGGCCCACTTCCTGCCCCGGCTCTAGTTTATGCTTTATATCCGGGGTTTCAAGCTCAGCTGATTCGCGCGGCACAGTGGATTGCCACATGTCAGCTGTCTTACACACAGGGCTTGCAAATTTTGGGTGTGCATGCACGAAGCACGTGCTCACTGAACTGGTTGTTACACCAGTTGAATCCCACCCCTGGTGGAGACACATTGGTGACTGCCAGATGAACTGCTTGTTTTGCTGCCTGTGCAGTGCAGCAGCACTGTGTAGGCCTTGTTAAGGCAGCAGAACAAAGTAGTTTATTTCCAGTCCACACGGCAGCAACCCGAATGCAGCTGCCATTTTGTTCATGGGTCAAAATGGTGACTGCATTCAGAGTCGTGCCATGGAAAGAAGAAAGTCATTCCAGTGCTTTGGAAGGCTTGACTGACCTCATTGTGCCTGCCTCCCTCAGACCTAAACACTCTTGGATCAGGGGTAGGAGAAGGTTCTTCCTTATCTCTCCTGACCAGTGCAGTTGCCTAACTTCTTCTCTTGAAGCCTCTAGGCTTCCTGGCTGCAACTGTGCCTCTCCTATTCAGCCAGCTGCTCATCCAGTGATTCCTCTTGAGATTCCTCCTCTGTTCTCAGCATCACTGCTCCTGATTTGGAGCCTCTGGAAACCTCCGGATGTTCCTCTATATCCCCCTCCATCATGTCTGGAAGATGCCTGGCATCCAGAGAGGCATCTGGAGAAGTGTCCAGGGAAGACTTCATAGACACAGTGGGAGTGAGAAAAGGCTTGTTGGGACCCAAGGTGTATGAACTGGAGTATGGGGCATCTTAGGATAGGGGATGCCTTAGGAAGGACAGAATAGGTAGACCTGTATCTATGCTAGGACTACAATGTCCTCTCTCACGCAGGAGGCACCCTACATTCCATTTAATGACCTGTACATTTGTTTTATGTTTCATTGGAGAGAGCAAGGATGGGAGAAGTTTGTTAGATGACACATTTCACCAAATGACTACTATGACATAGAACCTGCCCATTACAGTTTTATCTTGAAGACTACCTATCATGCCCCTGATGGAGACTGACACTGAGAGAGAGGAGGAACAGCCAACAGCGAGTGGAAGTGTGGCTCTGGAGGTTGTGGAGGAGGCTGGGGAAGGGCAGAGTCCGGCTGAGCAGTCAGAGNGGCTGCAGCTGTGACAATTGAATAAGAGTACGGACCTGCGTACAGGCGAACCCTGGAAAAAAAGTGTGGAAATATCTCTAGTTGATGATTCCTCTCTGAGTTTGGCATCCTTCTCAGTGTGTGTGTTATCTGTGGATGTCCTCCAGCCTTTATCTTGCCTGGCTTGTGTTGCTTTTTCCCTTGTTCTTGTAACTGTTTGTATGGGAGTTTTTTGTCTTCCGTCAAGAATATTTGGAGCTTGGAAGCAAAGTGAAGGAATAAAAGGGGCTTCACCTGTTTTCTGTGACTATGTTTGTTTTGTATCCCACCCTGGGTCATCACACTACCTGTTAACCAAACTGAAGAGGTAATAGCAGACCATCTTAATTTAAGAATGTTATGGTATATTCACAACCATAAATTTGAGAAACAGTTTTTTCTATATATAAAAAGAAAAGCATTGTTATAGTTTATATTATGTTCCTCAAAAGTACTTTTTGTTATTGACAAAAAAATTGCTGTAATGAAAGAGGTAAAGGTTGACTGAATTATTTTATATTGCTTTTAAAATTATATCCTCTGTTGAATAAAACTGAATTATGCACTTGGAAAATTATAGCTAGTCTTTTTATAATTTCCTTAATTCTATAAAAAGTCTGGGATTGAAGATTAGTGCTTGATTAGATGCCTATCAGTCAGTGGATAAAACTTTCAAAGTCTTTTCAGTTATGAAGTTTTGCCTGAGGGGGCAAACTTCCTTATTTTAAAGAACTTTTTAAAATGCTGTTCATCATTTCTGTTTTTGGGCAATGTGAAGTACAGATGGAAAGCACAAGGTGTATTTCCTCCAAAAGCTACTTTCCCATTATTATCTTTATTTGCAACCATTTTTTAGATATGGCACTGAGAGATAAGGCATTGATGTTGCTTCAGTTCTACATGCTTTCCCTTCACATGAATGTACATGTACACAAGAATTCCAATATTACAGAAATGAACAGATATTTTTCAGATAAGTTCAGGTACAAAAATGTAATGGTTACTTTAAAGTGCTAGGATGTAAATGAATGTACATTTTATTTTTGAAACACACATATGTGTACAAGAACAGAGACATTATGAAAGAGAAAAATGATTTGATTAGTATTACCATCAAACCAATAGGTTTGTGGCTGGAGAAATTTTTGCTGGCTGAATGTTGGTTTTCAATAGATAGACAGGCAGATATTTCATATTCTATATTCTTCTCTCTCTATATAGGAGGTCAACGGGTTATGATGTGAGTGTTGCTGAAGAAAATGGACAGATCCTATTTAGGCTAAAATAAAACCAAAATTATGTCTTCTGTTCACTTTTTCCTGCGGTTTTCCTACTATTTTGAATGTATAACATTTAAAAGGCTTGAATGACCCTATTTCAAAGAGTGAAAAAAGAGAGACTTGCTTAAAAAGGCAAAGCAATCTTAGCTAAGAATTTATGGCAACTACATTTCAGTTCATCTTTTCCACCCATGCCTATCACTATAAAAAGCTTGCTTAAAAAACTGTTTTCCCTCTTTCCTTCTTCCCATCTAGGCTTTAAGCTACCATATTTTCTATAATTTGCCGGGGCATAAATGCCTTGAAATGTGGTATTCCCTTGTTCTAATGCTGAGAAATTAGATATTTGAAATGTTTTGACATATGTGAATCATTGGCAATATTTTTATACCTTTTTATTTTTCATGTCAGCCTATTTGATATTGTCAGAAATGGATAAACCTTTAAAACACCTATACTATTATGCTTTGTATATACAATTAAACAGCCTTTAATATATTTGAGTTGTATTAAAGTTAGGTAATTGCAAATAATACAATGCTAATATACAGCATCAATTTAATGAAATGTGTTTTTAATACAGAGATGCAAAAATCACACAGTACACAGTATACTTTTATATTAAATGCCTAGCACAAAATATACCTGTATATTGTGGCCAATCTAGCTACTTCACAAAGAAGTGTTTTAAACATCATTCTTGCAAAGATGGCATTTTGCAAACAGATGCCTTAAATATTCCAAATCCATTCAGTTGGTCTCAATCCTCTAAGAATCCAGAGTTGAGTCAAGTACAAATTAAGTGAACCCAGGCATCATTTAATAAGCCCTCTTTCCCTACAACATCACTCTGGTCCTAAACTATAAGAATGATCCTTAGAAAATTCTGAAACTTTAGGGCATTTAAATGAAACCTCCCTTACATCCAAATACCAGAATAACAAAAAGTACTGCACTTTTGTAACTCAAACTTTGCTTCTTTGGGGCATGTATGCAATGCATACTGTCATGCCCCAGCATATAATTTTTATATACCGTTGTTGCTCTCTAGCCCCATCTAGTGGCCAGGGCGGGGGACAGAAATGCCCCAGCATATGATCTTTATATACTGTTGTTGCTCTCTAGTCCCATCTAGTGACTGGAGAGACAAATACCAATTATATTGTTTGAAACTGTCCCAACCCCTTTATCCATCAACCTACACTCTCAAAACAAGTGCACACTGAGAAGCCAGATTCCATTTCCTTTAGCTTTTGGAGAAAGCAGAGGCACAAAGAAGATTCCATCTTAATCTGTGGCACATGGTCATCCAAGGACAAACCCACATCCTACATACAGAGCATCACTGGTGAGATTTAGATTGCTTGTATTTATGAATTGTTATGTTCAGCAGTATCTCAATACTGTTGATCTTGTATTTGATTTTCGTATGTATTCCTATTTTCCCCAATTTCCCCATATCCTGTTCTTCCAAAAAAGCATTCAGATCTACCCACAGTCTGTTTTATTGGAGGAGAGGTGGGTTGAGCTGCACACAGACTAACGTGTAGTGAGGACAGAACACATACATAGAAGAAGGGTTAGGCTTATATTGGTTTTCCTCAGTCTGCCCCACTTTGCTCCATCATCAATGCCACTGCGTACTATCAGTCTGATTATTAGTCTAAATTCCTGCATAATTCCATTATTCAGTGCCAAATAAAAGAGTTGGCTTGCCTGAAATAATTTTTGAACAATAGTTTACTGAAATAATTTATTGACCTACCTTAGTCTCTATCTTTGTTCATTTCAGAAGAGTTTTCCTGATATAGCATCAAACTAAATTCTTTTCTGTCTAAATTACAGTTGATCTGCTTTATTTCCCCATATATTTGCTTTAACAAAATGTCAAATGTTTTTATTCAGATGTTTCAAAGTTCCCCAATGGTATTTGTATTGATTGCAATACAATGTAAGAAAAATATGCAATACAATGTAAGAAAAATATGAATGTTGATATATAATTGTGTTCTACTTCACAGACTGACTTAAAACAAGTTAGATGCGTATGCAATCATATTAAACCCACAAATTTTCTTATCCATGTAATATAATTAGGATTTTCAAGCTTATTTTGCAGTTTTGTTTTAATCTTACTCTTTTCAAGAATCATTCTTTTCTTATTCTTATCAAATCACTGACTGTATAACCACATGGGCACAAAACAGAAGCGGCCACTGACTAGAATACAATGGGTCCAGGCACATTTCCTTTATATTCTGTGGGTGAATTATTTCATATTACATAAGCATAACTCTTCAGAGGGAAAGCAGATAATAATCTATGTATGAATACTACAGTGGGAATGACATATTTTAAGCATAAATTACCTCACCACTTTAACAGTTATCAGTTAATGAAAAATTAGATTGCTGATGGCCAGTGTAAGCAGTACAAAACAAAACATATGCTGGCATCAATGCTAGCTGCATTAAATGCAGATATATGACACACTGGGAATGGTTTTATATAAAATATTAATCAGGCTGCATTTCTTCACCATCTACTCCTCCCATCTCAGCAGGATAGCTTAACAGCTAACAACTTGTAGATCAGCATGAATACGGTAGAAAACCCACTGTACTGCCGAAGATTATTTTGACAGGTACAATCTGTGTTGAAGCCAAGAAGGGCTCCCAGTATGTTGCTTGGCAGGGTAATTTGGCTGAAAATGAGGAAAATATGTTTTTACTTTCACCTTAAATTTCATCTGTTTTTCCTAATGCTATATTTTAAGCAATTGTGACTCCAAACTCTGCTGTGATACATTTAAACAATATTCATTTTTCTCCTATGAATTTTATAATAATTCAAATTACATTATCATCATCCAAAAACTTGTAACTCAGAATAATACTGTTAATAATTTGGGTCCAGTTTTCACATGCCATCAGTTGGCTTATCCTCACAATTTTGTTTTCCTGGCAGGCTCTTGCTTTGCAAGACTCCCTTAGGGAACATCTTTCCTGAAGATTTCTTCACACATTTTATAATGGCAAATGCAAGTTTAAACACTGAATCCAAACTTGTCAACTGGGATCATTATTCAATCACAGTTGCCTCTCCAATGCACAGTGGATATCTTTTCAAGCACATTCTGGTCACACATTTCATTTTCATAAAAAAAAAACACTTACTTGCCCATCTAAAAATATCTTTCAATGGGAGACTGTCACTTCTACATCAAATTCCCTAGACATCCTGTGATGTTGATGTCATCTATTGTTCTGAGCCATATAGAAATGGCAATTCATAGGTTGTTGTTAGCTACATGTTATGATTCAGTGGACTGTGATAACAAAATAAAACACTCAGATATGAGGTTTAGAGAAAAATGAATGTGTTCCAGGGAAAATAAAATATTCTACAAGATGACATGGACAAAAAGGAACAATATTAGAAAGTACATACAAATAATTGGGCTATTTGAAAATCCTGAAAGAAAAATCAGTCAGTATCTGCTTGAATAAATATCTAGGTTTCCACCTCCCCATTTTATTTCTCTCCTAAAACATAAATCTGCTCATGTACACAATAACATAACATAATGGATCTAAAAATATGATTGTTGGAGTCATGTCATCTTGGGGGATAGAGCAATGTAAAAAAGATTGCACAGAAATTCATGGAGTTACAAAAATTGATAGTATGAAAAAAGAATTTTGGATAATTAGAAATTAAAACAGGATTATACAAGTATATATAAGGACATATTTTTGCAAAAATGACATTTAGAGAAAGATATTGTATATTCAATAAGTGGAAATGAAATAGTTGCAAAAATATCTTTGTTGCTTGTATCTTTACAATTTATATTATTTTGTTTTCCTAGTATGTTTTGATTGCGTATTAGTAACCTATGTATGATTTGATTGCTTATAGTAACCTATGACTATCACTAAGTGTTGTATCTTATGATTCTTGATGAATGTTTTTTTAATGTGCACTGAAAGCATATGTACCAAAGACAAATTCCTTGTGNNTCCAATCACACTTGGCCAATAAAAAATTCCATTCCATTCCATTCCATTCCATTCCGTTCCGTTCCGTTCCGTTGCATTGCATTGCATTGCATTGCANCATTCCATTCCATTCCATTCTATATAGTCAAAGGAAACAAGAGAAAGCAAACCAAACAATGAACGTTGTTGGAATTTTTTAAAGAGTTATGGAAGTGGATGAAAAATAAAATTGAATTAAAAATAAAAGTGATGAAGTAATTTGGAATAAAACTAAAATGAAATAATACTGGAAGAAGTGTTTTATAGATCAGCATGAATATAGTGATACATCAAAGAGTAATGAAGGTTAGAAATGTTTGTATCTCCAAAAGTGGATGAAAAAGAAATAATAAAATCTGTGTGAAAATTAAAAATCGTTAAGTTGTAAGTGTAGAGCAGGGGTATCAAACTCATGTCATCACAGCAGCATCACATGATGTATTGGGATTTTTTTCCCCTTTGCTAAACCAGGCGTGGGTATGGCCAGCACGTCACATATCCGGCCCACAGACCATGAGTTGACAGCCCTGGTATAGAGGAATAAATTGAGATATGCTAAAATATAAATGTGTTTTGCTCATGTGTGGCTGTGTAACTTGTTAACATGTCTAAAAATTGTATCTGTGCTTGTTGATTGGAAATATGAAATCAAGCTTCCCTATACATAGCATAAAGTAGCAAGAGTGACTGCAAAATCTAGAAAAGAGTAACTTTTTTGTTAGCTTGTAGTGATCTTTGCAGAATTCTGATTTGAAAGAGTTGACATATGAAAATGAGTAAAATTTGGAAATCAGTGCTACTTTCTATTAGGCAAGTGGCATATGTGCAGGTAAATGATTACTTTAGTGACAATAACAAAGGCATTAATTATTAGGAGAAGGCAATAGAAAACCACATGGATAGAAAATATAAAATATTGACAATATAGTGCCAGTTGATGGATTCCTCAGGTTGGATGGCATCCAACATGCTACCGAGGAAAAGCTGAGAATCTTTTAGACTACTAATGGCTAGATTAAAGCCTACATGCTAAGTATATATTAAGGGAATCTGGCTTCGAACAAGATGAATGTGGTTTAGAATTGGAGGAAGAAAATCAATATCTGGAATTGTGTTGATAGTACTATTTTTAAAATGCAAGTATGCTGCTAGTTCTAATAATAAAATCAAGGAGCACAATGAAAAAATTGGATTAAAATTAAATCACATATAAATAAAAGCAAATTA
The DNA here is from genome assembly GCA_000516915.1 of Ophiophagus hannah. Lineage (NCBI taxonomy): Eukaryota > Metazoa > Chordata > Lepidosauria > Squamata > Elapidae > Ophiophagus > Ophiophagus hannah. The sequence continues at coordinate 36,355 of AZIM01005689.1, read as the reverse complement.
GTGAGAACAAATATCATAAACAGCATTACAGTTGACAATGAAGTTAATGGACAACCTTTGTCTTTTAGGATCAACCATCAATAGTAGAGGAAATGGCACTTGATAGGAAATGGCACTTAGAAAATATATTCAGATATGTAATGTATCTATATCTACAAAGACCAGAATTGCAAAAGTAGTGGTATTCCCTATGACACTTTGTAGTGAAACTTGAACTTTGAAGAAACAGGATAGAAAGAGTCTTAATGGTTTTGAATTTTGGTGTTGAAGAAGACTTCTGAGAATACCATGAACAGACAATATAATAAATCAGTGGATCAACAAATGAAACAAATCAACCCAGAGTTCTCACTTGAGGCAAAAATGATCAGGCTCAAATTATCAATACTTTGAATATATGATGTGAAGACCTAGCTTTCTAGAAAAGTCTATAGTGCAGACAAGGGTGGAAAAGAAGAGGATGACCAGCAGTAAGGTGGACAAACAGTTGAAATGGCAAGGAGTGCATTACTGAAAGACTTGAAGAATCAAGTTAGGGGCAGATCACCGGGTAGGAAATGTACAAGGTGAATGAAAGTAGCCACCAAGTGAATGGCACATAATGAAACATAATGTGTATTGATTTAAATATGTTGATAAATTTGAATTCTAGACTGTTAGCAAGATATGAAGTAGGACATTGATTGCTAAATGCAATAAAGTATATATATGGTGAAAGTAAGTGGTGAGGCTAAACCATGAATAAGCATAGATTGAATGCTTAAATGGTTCATAGAGAAGGTCTAAGACAAAGCTATGTGATGTCCCCTTGCTTGTTTTAATATATATGTATGGACTAATCTACTTTAATTTTAAGAAAAGCTTAGGATAACATTATATGTTTGTTGGATGGGGATATGAATGTTTGTTATTTTGAATGCAGGAAAAACTGCTGTTTGCAGAAAATATTAGACTATGATCCAATGAAGAATATGGATCTGATCATTAATATATCAAAGAATGAGGTAGCTATGTTTGAAGGTTAAAATGGATCGAACAATTACAAGGTATAAATAAATACTAAACAAGCTCCCTTCCACAACACCCCATATCCAACAAATAAGAATTTTATAAACATTGATAGAACAATTATTAAATATGGAGAAATTCTAAGACCTATAATTTCCAACAAAAATGTGATGGGTAGCGTTTTGTTGCAAGGAATAAATGTTTGTTGAAAGCAAACTGGATATCTATAGTAATATTCTTCCACTCAGTTTGTTGTTTGAAAGTAAGAGTTGAGTATGTCAGGAGAAACATAAGCTGGTTAATGCAGTAGAAGTGGTTCATTTAAGAAGTATCTGGTAAAACAAGAAGAGATTCCAAATGAATGAGTGTTAAGTAAGTTTGGCTTGAGTACAAAACCAAGTAACAAGTATGAATTTTTTATTAAAGATTTTAAATACAATAGTAAAAGGAAAGGATTACAGATATGTACAACCTTTACATAAGGTTGTCTTTGAACAATATTTGGAAGTTTCAAATGATGCACAATGTAGTATTGTAGGAAGTTAGGATGGCAGTCACTTGGACCATGTTATACCTTGACTACCAGTATGTTTCCAATTACAATTCCAGGTTCTGGTGATGACCTTTAAAACACTTTATTACTTAAGGACAAGTTCCTTGTGGAATGCTCCAGTGGCGGGGTTCAAATAATTTAACAACTGGTTTGCCTAGGGTCAGGTTGTTTGTCGTGGAAGGTATGGCCCATCCCCATCCTCCAGTTCCATTGCACATGTGGGATGAACCTCCCATGGTGGCCAACCTGACCTGGGAGAACCAGTTGTTAAATTACCCACTGCTATCAAAGTGCATCCTGGGTGCTATGCTGCAATGGAGAAACAGNGCAATGGAGCAGCTGGCATGAGGGAAGGAAGAGGAGCAGGGAGAAAAAAGAGGGAAAGCGGCCTTCTCCTTCCCTCGCGCCAGCTGCTCCATTGCCCTTTTTCCATTGCAGCACAATACAGCACCCAGGATCCACTTTGGTGGTGGTGTGGGTGGGTGGGTAAATTACCGGCTGAATCTCACCACTGGAATGCTGTCTCCACAGTGGCATTTATCCATCCTATTAGATCCATCAGGAGATCCTAGGTCTTGCCTGTTAAAGAGTTTGATCTGGTGAATCTCATAAAAATATTTTTTTTCCTGCTGTGGTGCCCAGTCTCTAGAATATAATTTCCCCTGATATTATATTTGCTTCACCCTGCTGGTTTTCATAGGAGATAAGAAACATTGTTTTGCTGTTTAGCCTGGTGCCTTGGCAACATGTGTGAGCCAGTTTCATAGTTAATTGGAATTTGAAGAGTTAATTTGTTGTTCTTTTTTCTGCTGTTAATTTTTTAAATAGAAAAGGTGGTGTCTTGTCTTTAATTGTTTTTTAATTGTTAACCACCTGGAGACATGTATAGGAGATGGGTCGCAATATAAATTTATTAAATAAATACATACATAAATGGTTTTCCTTAAGTTGGGTCCCATTAAAATTCAAGGGATAGAGCCATCAACACACTCCAGCCTCATTAGCGAAGCAATAATGAGGAGTGTGCAATTTATGGTAGTATATTTTTTCTGTCAATTAAAAGATGACAGAAATGCACATGAATACTGCCATATGGCAGAGTCCTAAGACTGCAGTAAAAGTAGAGGAAATTTGAATAATTAAATCAACATTTTTTACAGTTTGAAGAATATACAAGATTCTGTAATAAATTTGGTGCCTGAATAATACTAATACTGTAGTCTGAAAAGACTACATTTCCTATAATTTCTGACCAGCATGCCTGAGAAACGTGAGAGATTTAATTTTGAAATCGAAGGGCATCATGTTGGGGGAGGAATATAATTTGGATCATCATTTGTTAATAAAATCATTATCACATGATGACACATTAATTCTATGATGAAGATACATTTAAATTGGCTTCCCTCCCTTTCCCCTTAATTTCACTTGAAGACAGAACAATACAAAGATTTATATCTCAACAGATGTTCCATGCAGTGCATAATGGTTTACTTGCTGCTGTATTCTTTTTCCTCCCCAATTCTTAAATGTATATCCTTGTTTGCAGAACATCTGGCCTCCTTTTGTTCCTCTGTACATACAAATAATAAATTGTTTGGGAAGACTTTCTTTTTTTTCTTTAAAGGATTNATTTTTTAGCTATATATTTAAATTTACGTAAATAAACTCCTGAAATATTTGTGATAACCCTCTTTTTTAATTGAGTTTGCTTTTGGATAAATGTTTACAAACTGGGCTTACAATAGCACGGGTTCTGTAGAAACTTTATTAACATACGTAATTATCTGGCATATGTGTTGCAGATATCCCCAAAAAGAAATGTATACTTCTGAATCATCCATAGCATCATTAAATATTTTAAAATAATAATGGACAGAACAATAAAATAAGCAGATAACTGTGGGCCATATATGAGAAGGAAAAGTGAAATTATCATTAATAATAAAGTCAGAAACCAAATATAACTGGTGAGAATCAAGCTCATCATTCAGTTCAGTGAAGAAGGACAAAGAACTCACAAGTACTCCACAGTTCAGTGATAGAATGATGAAGCAGGAATTTAGAAAGAGAAAGACATGATCCACTTTACATTTTCCTATCTAGCTATAGAAGGCAAAGGCAAACCAAAACATAAAGACTCTTGTCATAGCAAAGAAATCCAGAATTTTGGAATACACACAGAGACCCACATAGAGAGACAGAGAAGAAAAGAGAGAACGTATAAGAAGCAACTTTTTGCATAGACAATGTTGAATTAAGATTACAGAATAAAACAGAGAGGTAGTTTTTGGATAGAAGAAAAGTAATGAATAAATACAGGTGGTAATGCATACATTTCTTATCATTTAAGGAAGACTGGTTGACTCACTGAAAAGCATATATCTATTGCTCAGACTAACAATAAGAAATGCCCAGATTTCTAGACTTCATGGCTCATAACATTGTCTTATGCAGTTATCCTTCTGCTAGCTCCACCAGACTCTGCTATTACAGGCGCTGTGGTGGTGCAGTGGTTGGAATGCAGTATTGCAGGCTGACTGATGACTGCCAGGAGTTCGATCCTCACTGACTCAGCGCCTTCCATCCTTTTCAAGGTCAGTAAAATGAAGACCCAGATTGTTTGGGGGCAATATGCTGACTCTGTAAACTGCTTAAAGAGGCCTGTAAAGCACTATAAAGCAGTATATAAGGCTAAATGCTATTGCTATTGTTCTCACAATCATAATTGGGACCATAATTTACCTCTAACTGTCTACCATGGACCTCACCCCATTCT
>AZIM01005688.1:88895-109251 GCA_000516915.1 Ophiophagus hannah | reverse complement strand
ACACTGAGAGCATTTGCACCAAGACTAATTCCTTGTGTGTCCAATCACACTTNNCCAATAAAAGAATTCTATTCTATTCTACCATACAGTCTTTGACATATTCGTCTTCCAGATTCATCATAAGTAACATTTAATATACTTTAGCAACCAAGTAGTCATCATAAATTTTTATCCAGTTCAAATTTAATTCTTGTGAAAACAAAACTATTTTATCAAGTTTAAATCTTTCAAAAATTCTATAATTAAACCAGTCACCAAATCCTTCACTTACTAATTGTTCTCGTCTTTATCTTGGGTTCCTCTTTTTCAAGTGCCAATAAGTTCCAGTATATTATCCATTTACATCCCAATAACTTCTCTGTTCTATACAGTGCTTCATGAGGTTATAACCAAGGTGGCACTCACTCTTTCAGCCAATCTTCTTTTATATTTCCACCATACATGCCCATCAATTGCTTAATATGATTTTTAAAATCAGAGTTAACTTTTACGTTGTACTACCACAAATAGGCATGCCACCCAAATCAAACAATCTTGAGTTTTTTAAAGTTTTCCAATCTTTCAACTATATCAAACAAGCATCATAATATAATTAAGATCCAGCAAACCCAGACCACACCTCTCTTTAGAATCCTGTAAGAGCTTGTATTTGATTCTTGGTTTTTTATTTTGCCAAATGAATTTAGATATTTATTTCTGCCACTGTTTAAAGGAAGAATTTTTAATCAATATCAGTGTAGTCTGGAATAGAAATAACACTAGGCAATACATTTAATTACTGAAATTCTTCCATTAATGACAATTCTAGTTTTTAGTGTTTAAATCTGACTTTATCGCCTTCCATATTTTTACAGTTTTTAATATAACTTAGAATTTTCATTTGTAAGAATCACCCCCAAATATTTTACCTATTTTAAAACCTAAAGTCCCAGTTCAAATTATCAAATGCTTTTTCTGCATCTGGAAAAAATAGTGCGACCTGTTTGTCGCTAGGTTGTTGTAAATGTTCAGTTATATCCAAGATTACTCTTACATTGTCTTTTAGTTGTTTTTTGCATAAAAAACCATGCTGGTCTTCATGTATGCAATCCTGTAAAACTTAAAAGTCTTTCAGCTAAGATAGATGCGAAAAGTTTGTAACTGTTATTAAGAAGAGAAATTCTTAACTCTGTAATTCATCAGAGGTTAGGTCCAGTCCTTCTTTAGGTGTTAAAGAGATGTAACAAGCTGGTTTAAAATTGCAGCTGCTGCATTGCCTTAGCAGTTGTTCACTGTTATGACTGACAAGGACGCTGCAGAGCTCCCTCCACTATCTTCTCCACTCATCTCACTGGGTCCCCACAGGCCATTGACCTATTCCCAATCTGGCAACTCAGCCACTCAAGAGATCCTAAAGCCAGGCAGAAGACGTTACTAGTGCATAGAGGGCTGTTATAGCCAGGCCAGTGCTATGGGATACAATGCGATGTGAGGCTCAGCTTTCTTACAGAAGCCACCTCATGGCAACCTCGTCCTATTCTGTAAGCAGATACTATTCTCACAAGCCTGTAGGAGGCTATTTTTTTTTCTTAAAAAAAGGAGGTTTCGTTTGCGGAGTTTTCTTTAAAAATGGCCCTCACCCACCAGAGGCTCACAAGAATAGTAACCTGTTTGCAGAATAGTGCAAGGTGGCTGTGAGGCAGCCTCTGTAAAAATAGTTGAGCCTCACATCATATTGGTCAGGTGCCTCTGCAAAAACACAAAGATAAATTTGTGTGCTGCTTAGTCCTGGAGCTGGCTGAGGAATAGGTCAAATCCTACAAGTCCCTTAGGTGGCTGGATGGGAAGCAGGCCAAGGCCTACAAACCAACAGCCTGGTATTTTCTGCTGCCTTGGGAGCAGGCTAAGGCCTGCAGGGACCCTGAGAGGCAAGGAGAAAAACAAGGCGCTTCAGGAGGTGGCAGAGGTCTTGGGAGGCTTTAAATAGTTCTCTAAACATGAATTCATTGACATGAATAATGATGTGATTCTATGAGCACCTCCTTTTTAAAAAATATAAAATAAAAACTATTTCCCCAACTAAAGTTCTAAGGGCATCCAAGCACAGATGGCAGTACTACAATTACATAGGGATTACTCACCCAAGAAATCACAACACAAGAATGAATTATTTGAATTTTATTTAATCCATGAAAATCTACCTTAAAAACAACATAGAAAACCAAAATATAATCCAATACAATCAATTAGAAGAAACTGCAAAAGCTTGGAGTTGAGGCACAAGCTAAAATTTGCAGCCTTGTCTGAAGTATTTTTGAGGCCAAAGCAACACGCTGTATCAAAGCACTATCTGTGAATAGAGACATGCTCCCTACACCACAACAAAAATTCTTTGGGTGCCTTATTTTTTGTTTTGAGACCATTAGTTGCAAGAAGAATGACTGGTTATACGATTTATGCTCTTGACATTGCTTAGAGAAAGGCCATAGTATCTTTTTTAAAAAAAAGTTCCCAAATTAAGCACTTGTTCCTCAACTTGTAGTCAGTAACTATTTACATTGTTATTACCAGATTTTATTTAAATGTTTAACTTTACACAACTATTAACAATCTTAGAGCTATAAAGGGAGATATAAAGTCCAGGATTACATAGGTCATGCCACCGCTGTATTTTGTATTATTATTTCACTTGCTGCAGCTTTCACAATGATGGCTTTCCATAAACAGATTATAGTTTGTTTAAATAATTGGTTTCCCATTAGCTGTTAAAATGGTGCTATAAAATTAAAGTGACACCAAAACAAATCTTATTTTGAAGTGGGCTATACATAATTAACATTTCCTAATCAAGTGGATCACATAAACTTGATCAGGCAAAAGGGAATTCCAGAAATAGGGGGGTAAGATAGATCAGGTCTTAAACTGGAATTTCAGCAGATCTATTGAAAAAGATACAACAACACAGGAATAAGAGCCGATGAGTTACATTGCCTCTGCCTCTTCTTTTAGATGATTTAGAGGACCCTTGCTCCCCAAGAAAAATCCACACGTTTGCCTGAAGAAAAATGCTAAATAATAAGTGACTTCTATATAGGGATTGTAGTTTTATATTTTATTTTTTTATTGAAATTAAATAGAGCTATATTTCTTAATAATAAATACATTTGTGCAATTTATACTATCAACTTTCAAAAAAGAAATGTTCTAAGGAACTATAGGTTAACTTGTTCATTGGCTTTTCAAAGATAAAATTAACTTTATGAAGTGCCACAAGGTTTTATTATTTTAATAAAAGACCTAATGAAAGTGAGAAAGCTAGTGTCTTGCACACAGAACAAAACTTGTAGCTGGGGAAATGAAGTTATAATAAAGTACTATATATGCCAATTAATTTTGGGACACTTATTATTGAACATTTTAAATATAAGCAGCTAAATAGACTAATTGAGAGAACTACAAGCCCTCCTTGTTTCCATCTTCAAGTAAATTAAGTTTTCTTACCTATTCTATCACACTAAGGAACTATGGGACAACAATTCAGAGGTCTAGAAGTAAATACATTTGTGCAATCTATACTATAAACTTTCAGAAAAAATATTTTAAGGAGCCTATAGGTTAACTTATTCATTGGTTTTGAAAGATAAAATTAACTTTATGAAATGCCACTCAACTGGAGTGAACACATTGTTTCATTATGCTCTTCTATCATGCCTAAGAAAAAGCACATAACAGCATATACACGTTTTTATTGTTTAATATTGAAAAGAAAAGTATACACATATTGGAATGAAGAAGCTACTTTTTGTTGGCATATACTTGAACAGACTGACAATTTTTAAACATTTTGATGTGGTCAATGTGATGTAGAAAAGATCAGACTTTTCCATTACTCCAACAGAAATGTGGAAGCAAAGAGATCAAATTGAATTTCTGGAGGGATATTGTTTGGCAGGTTCAAGCTATGATTGCTATTCTGGCCAGGAAGAAACTACTCATTGCTTGTATGGCTTCTTCTTCCCTTTGGCACCACTTAATAGTTTCTGATGAGGAGACAGGGCTTATTATATCTTGTGTCTTCCCTCACTGATGCATTTAAAACTGAAAAAGGTGCAAAATATTTCCTTATACCAAAATGACTGACTGATCTTTGGGTACCTGGATTCTACTGGGTTTTGTATCAATGCAGATAATCAATGAAACAGAATGATTGAATTAAACATATGCTAAAAGAAACAGCCATTTATAATTTAAGAAGAAATTGCTTATATCTTGATATCGACAGATCCAGTATATGACTTTTCTTTAAAAAAAATCAAAGATACCTACTCACCATAGTCTAAGTGGATTTTTCTTTTTATACAAAAGGAGTAACATCTTTCACTATTAACTTGCACAAAACAGCCCACTGCAATGTCATAATGCATGAACAGGATTGCATATTATTATTTGTCATATTTGCCTTTTATAGCCAAGCTATTCCAGATATAATGTAGAATTAACTGTATGAAACACTTGCCATTCCATATTTTAGCTGAATAAAAGTAGTATTATTAGCCAAAAGTTATCCTAAATTATAAAATGTGTATAGTGACCACTAGATGGTGCAGTCATATCAATGATCTTTCTGTTTTATTCCTCATTGTGCAGCTTTAACAGTATGTATTTATAGGTTCCTGGATACATTTCAAATTAAATATAATACAGGTAGGACAATGAGCCTGATAGGCCTTGGAAAAAGCTCATTTGGATAGATATGAAGACTATAAAATACAATTTAATTTGACTGGCTATACAACCTGGTGACTAGAAGATCAAATTCTGAAAGAAGAATATTTTAATGATTATTCAGTTACTGAGCATTTGCAGCCTGCCCATTTTGTGTGTGCAACTTATTATGACCTCATATTATGAACTGAACAAAATTGAGTGTATTTATTCCAGGCATCCTAAATCTTCTTATAATGCATTTATTCTGAATACGAATGCAAATATAAATGTAAGCCAAATCCTTAAATTATTTTAAAGAAATCACAGTGTATCTCACTGTTCATGAAGTATGAATTAGATTTACAATTTACTAACAGATCAAGAGAAGTTGTATTGTTTGGCAATAACTTTCTGAAATCAATAGCAAATATATCATAAAACATTTATTCTCACATTCCTCCAAGCAAATGGGAAACCAATGTTAAGTTGGTTGGAGCCATTTATGGTTAGTGATGGGTCGTTCAAACTACCTCTTGGTCCAAACAAGTGAAATAATTTTCTTTCAATCTTTTACATAGAAAGAAGGGGAAACATAAATAAACAAAAATTAAAATCCAGTTTGAGAAGCATTGGTAGAAAGGGAATCTCAAAAGATGCCAACTTCCTTTCCAGATTAAGAGACTGACATCATTTCAACAGAAATACTTCTTGCCCTCATTCAACATCCCACCACAATCTCCTTATCAACAACAAAAATAAAGATAAAAGAATATTGTGAAAGGAAGTATTCACAATCAAAACTAAAGGAGGTGGCTCAAGCTCCTGATGGTAGCTCAGGATTGTCAGATGACTTCCTCAGAAAAACATCTGAAAGCACGGACATGTTCTCACAGCTAAATCATTGGTCTTCAGCCAGTTTAAGCAGAATACATCCTTTTCTGCTACCTTCTTTGGGTACTGGTCCCTCCAAATGTAAGAAGCAGTCTTCAACAGAACTGTTGGAACAATAACAAAAAAAATCAAGAATGCCTTACAATCAGAGCATCTCAACTAGTAATTTACATCAATAGCAAATCACAATATATTAACGATAAGGACATGAATAATTGTACTTTTGCCAATTACTGCCTAGCAGTACTGTTCAAAGCTACCAGATGCACATAAATTGGAGATGGACATCTTGGCCAAAGACAGACAACGACAACTTATGTATGACTATATGAAACTAGTTATTCCCCATTTTGCCCAGGTAACAGCACTACTCAGAGCTACACTGTTTGCCTGTGGTCTTCTGGATGCAGCTAAGAGTGTTGGTTGTCAACATTAAAACCTCAAATGGCTTGGAGAGGAAAGAGGTTTGGAGACTTGAAAGTTTTATATTATGAGAAAATGTTTGTGATTGAATCGACATAGCATTTACTCAATGCGACAAGTGAATGATTATAAACCATGTGTTATCGATTGTTCTAATCTTTAATATGTACCTGGAGTGTAAAACTTTTAGAGTTCATTGGGATTGAAGTGGCTAATTACCCTGAGTAACAACAACAAAGGAGCCTAAAAGCTTACAATTCTAAAAGATGAATACATATTTTTAAAACTCTCACAGCACATTCTACAATAAAGAAACAAGCTATTGTTTGTAAATAAAAGGTGCATCTGTTTCTCAATCATTCCTTTCCTCCTGCTCCTCTTCTACTGTTAGATGGGAGCAATTCATATAATCCATTTCCAAGTTTCTGCTTCAAGCATTCTTGTTACATGTATGTTTAATTTCACGTTTGAAGAGAATGCTGTAATTCTCTTCTCTTGCCAGTAAGGCTGATAACCTAGTCCACATATTCGATAACTTACTAACATCTAAGAAAACTGTAATGTGAAAATCTCCAATAGCCAAAGCTTTGATAGGTGATGGTAGTCAATATCTAGATTGCAACCTGGAATGAAATGTATGTAACAGATATAAGAACATATGACACCAAGATTGTTGAATGTACAAAAGTAGTTCACGGATTGGCAATAATTGTATTATAATGAAAGAAAAAGAATTGAATTTGTGTAAATATAGTACAAAATTATGAATGTTAGGTGACACCAATGGATGAATGGAAATAAGGCAGGGAAGTAAAGAAAATGCAATGGAGGCACCTGGAGATAAATATGATATTATTTGATGGGGAAAAAAAGTCACAACTGCAGGTGCAGATGGTATTAAAATTGCATGGCTGCTGTAAAGAAAACACACTAGAAAAATAAAGCAGCATTGTGGAAATCAGATAACTACAGCAAATGAAAAACATCTAACACAATTTCTTAGTCTGGAAGGCCTTTAGTGGTAGCAGCGGGGAAGGTGAAAACATTGAAACAATGGCCATGCAACACATTTGTGGAACAAGTTAGGGAAAACTATGCTGAAGTCCCCCTCCTCAACTAACTCTGTGGCAAATCTTATTTACTGAAATTAGAACAAGTCCCTCAAGCAGAAATCCAAAATACCATCTTAGGCATTTATTTCTTCCCCATTTCAAATAAGTTTTTTTTAGCATAAATTATTTAGCTATTATATTATATTTTATCTTGTTGATAAAATCTGAAAAGATCTACTTATTTATTTAAGCTACTACAGATGAATTATTTTAGTTAAATACTTACATAATTTTAGTTAAATTATTTTAGTTAAATACTTACATAAATACTCAGAATTTTCTGAGTTTTGTCTGAAGTTGAGGACTGTCACCAGATATGATGTCTTCCTCTTTAGGCGTCTCAGGAAATACTGTTGATTGACTGTAATCTTCTTTTCTCTTCCTCTGAGTCTGATGTTCTATTAACTTTTCTTGGTTTTCATCTATAAGCCCAACTTCTAAATCTTTTATTGTTGATTGTTCTGTTTCAAGAGATCCTACTGGATGATCTGCTGAGACAGTATTTCCTAGCATGATGTTTTGAGTCTCTGTTGAAACAACTACATCCACTTTTAATTGAGGCTTTGAATCGTATTTCTTACTTTCTGTTTCATTTACAATCTCTTTCACAGTTTCAAGATCAGCATCTGTCTTTCTGGAATTCCAGTTTTCTCTATCTTCAGATACTATAGAATATGAAGGCATTTCTTTTGCTACTTCAGTGGCGTCTTCTGTCTCTACAGTTGCTGGCTGAATTTCATGATTTTTCTCTTCTGCCAGAGAAACTTGGTGACCAACTTGTAAAACTTCCTGAATTCCAAATTCATTTAAATCCATTAGACACAGTTCACTCTTCTGCTTTAAAGGAGAAATGGCCTCTTCTGATTGTTGAAATTGAGCAACTGCACTAATTTTCTGCACAATTTTGTAACTCTGAGACTCTATTGTTTCAGTCTGAACATATTTTGGAAATTCAGTAGAAGTCAGGACTTGTTCTGAAGTCATCACCTTTTGCTCAGCTTCTTCCTGAGATGAAGATGTTAGAAGCTCCATTTCTGGAAGTGATTGAGATGTACTTGTTTGTGAACATTCTCTGGTGCATCTTTCTAATTCTTCTGCAAATTCAGAAGAGGATATTTCTTCTGAAGTCATCATCACCTTTTCCTCAGTTTCTACTTCTGATGAAGATTTTGGCATTTCTGGAGGGGATCCAGATGTACTCATCTGGAGTGCACCTTCTCTGGGGCATTTTTCTGTTGATTCTTCTGAAAATTCAGTACAGGGTATTCCTTCTGAAGTCATCAACACCTTTTCCTCAGTTTCTACTTCTGATGAAGATTTTGGCAGCTCCATTTCTGGAGGGGATCCTGATGTACTCATCTGGAGTGCACCTTCTGTGGTGTATCTTCTTTCTGAGTCTTCTGGAAATTCAATAGAGGAGATGCATTCTGAAGTCATCACCTTTCCCTCAGCTTCTTCTTCAGAGGAAAATTTTGGCATCTCCATTTCTGGAGGAGATCCAGATTCACATGTCTGGAATGCACCTTCTCTGGTGCATCTTCTTGCTGATTCTTCTGAAAATTCAGTAGAGGGGATGCATTCTGAAATCATCGACTTTTCCTCAGTTTCTTCTTCAGATAAAGATTTTGGCAGCTCCATTTCTGGAGGGGATCCAGATGCACCTGTCTGGAGTGCACCTTCTGTTGTGCATCTTCCTTCTGTTTCTGCTGGAAATCCAGTAGAGGGGGTGCATTCTGAAATCATCGACTTTTCCTCAGTTTCTTCTTCTGATGAAAATTTTGGCAGCTCCATTTCTGGAGCGGATCCAGATGCATCTGTCTGGACTGGACCTTCTGTTGTGCATCTTCCTTCTGTTTCTGCTGGAAATTCAGTAGAGGGGATGCTTTCTGAAGGCATCACCTTTTCCTCAGTTTCTTCTTCTGATGAAAATTTTGGCAGCTCCATTTCTGGAGCGGATCCAGATGCATCTGTCTGGAGTGGACCTTCTCCAGTGCATTTCCCTGCTGATTCTTCTAGCACTGAATCTATTTTCTCTGGAAATGCCATTTTATCAGCATCAGGATACAGAACTGCAGCTTCACTTTTCTGTTTTGAAAGAGCCATGGACTCTTGTTTAAACTGAGCAACTGCATTCTGGATTATTATCTGCACAAGTTTATAAGCCCGAGATTCTATTGTTTCAGGCAGAACATCTTTCTGAAATTCAGTAAAGGGAATTCTTTCTGAAGTCATCACCTCTTCCTCAATTTCTTTATCAGCTGAAGATGTTAGCACCTCCATTTCTGAAGGGGATCCAGAGGTACTTGTTTGGAGCACACTTTCTCTGGTGCATCTTCCTGATGCTTCTTCTAGCATTGACTCTATTTGTTCTGAAAATGCCACTGCATCAGGATCAGGGTACATAACACTCTTCTGCTTTGAGATAGCCATGGACTCTTGTTGAAATTGAGCAACTGCATTCTGGATTATTATCTGCACAATTTTGTAAGCCTGGGATTCTATTGCTTCAGACTGAACACTTTTTGGAAATTCAGTAGAGGGGATTCTTTCTGAAGCCATCATCACCTTTTTCTCAGTTTCTTCATCAGCTTCAGATATTGGCAGCTCCATTTCTGGAGGGGATCCAGGTGCATTTGTCTGGAGTGCATCTTCCCTGGTGCATTTCCCTGGTGATTCTTCTAGCGCTGAAACTATTTTCTCTGAAAACGTCCCTGCATCAGGATCAGGATATAGAACTGCAGCTTCACTCTTCTGCTTTGAAAGAGCCATGGTCTCTTGTTGAAATTGAGAAACTGCATTCTGGATTATTTTCTGTGCAATTTTATAAGCCTGAGACTCTGTGGTTTCAGGTTGAACCTCTTTTGGAAATTCAGTAGAGGGGATTCCTTCTGAAATCATCACATTTTCCTCAATTTCTTTATCAGCTGAAGATGTTGGCAACTCCATTTTTGTATGTAAACTAGATGAACCTATCTGGAGTACATTTTCCCTGGTGCGTCTTCCTGCTGATTCTTCTAGCACTGAATCTATTTTCTCTGAAAATGCCACTTTATCAGGATCAGGATACAGAATGGCACTTTCTCTTTTCTCTTTTGAAAGAGCCATGGAGTCATGTTGACATTGGGCAACTGCATACTGGATTATTATCTGCACAATTTTGTAAGCCTGAGACTCTGTGGTTTCAGGCAGAACAAATTTTGGTACGTCAGTAGATGTTGAGACTCCTTCTGAAGTCATCACCTTTTGCTCAGCTTCTTCCTGAGCTGAAGATATTGGCAGATCCATTTCTGGAGGGGATCCACATGTACCCGTCTGGAATGCACCTTCTATGGTGCATCTTCCTGCTGATTCTTCTGGAAATTCAGCAGAGGGTATTCCTTCTGAAGTCATCACCACCTTTTCCTCAATTTCTTCTTCTGATGAAGATTTTGGCAGCTCAATTTCTGGAGGCGATCCAGATGTACTCATCTGGAGAGCAGTATCTCTGGTACATTTCTCTGGTGATTCTTCTAACACTGAATCTATTTTTTCTGAAAATAACACTTCATCAGGATACAGAACCGCAGTTTCACTCTTCTGCTTTGAAAGAGCCATTGGCTCTTGTTGAAATTGAACAACTGTACTCGCTTTCTGTGCACTTTTTAAACTCTGAGATTCAATTGTTTCAGGCTGAACATCTTTTGGAAATTCAGTAGAGGAGATTCCTTCTGAAGTTATCACTTTTTGCTCAGTTTCTTCAACAGGTGAAGATGTTGGCAACTCCATTTCTGGAGGGGATCGTGTCTGGATTATACCTTCTCTGGTGCATTTCCCTGGTGATTCTTCTAGCATTGAGTCTATTTTCTCTGAAAATGCCACTTCATCAGGATCAGGATACAGAACTGCAATTTCACTCTTCTGCTTTGAAAGAACCATGGACTCTTGTTGAAATTGAGCAACTGCGTTCTGGATTATTATCTGTGCAATTTTGAAAGCCTGAAACTCTATTGTTTCAGGCTGAANGCTGAACATCTCTTGGAAAGTCAGTAGAGGAGATTCTTTCTGAAGTCATTACCTTTTCCTCAGTTTCTTCTTCTAATGAAGATGGTGGCAGCTCCATTTCTGAAGGGGATCCAGATGTACCCATCTGGAGTACACCTTCTCTGGTGCATCTTCCTACTGATTCTTCTAGTATTGAATCTGTTTTATCATGATC
The DNA here is from genome assembly GCA_000516915.1 of Ophiophagus hannah. Lineage (NCBI taxonomy): Eukaryota > Metazoa > Chordata > Lepidosauria > Squamata > Elapidae > Ophiophagus > Ophiophagus hannah. The sequence goes on along the minus strand of AZIM01005688.1, from coordinate 97,944 downwards.
AAGATACAAAACTGCAGTTTCACTCTTTAAAAGAGCTATGGATTCTTGTTGAAACTGAGTGACTGCATTCTCAATTATTATTTGCACAATTTTGTAAGCCTGAAACTCTATTGTTTCAGGCTGAACATCTCTTGGAAAGTCAGTAGAGGGAATTCCTTCTGAAGTAATTACTTTGTGCTCAATTTCTTCATCAGATGAAGATTTTGGCAGCTCCATTTCTGGAGAAGATCCAGATGCACCCATTTGGAGTGCATGTCTGGTGCATATTCTTGCTGATTCTTCTAGCATTGTATCTATTTTCTCTGAAAATGCCATTGTGTCCAGATCAGGACACAGAACTGCAATTTCACTCCTCTGCTTTAACTGAGCAACTGCCTTCTGGATTATTATCTGCACAATTTTGTAAGCCTGAGACATTGTTTCAGGATGAAGTTCTTTTGGAAATTCAGTAGAGGGGATTCTTTCTGAAGCCATCATCACCTTTTCCTCAGTTTCTTCTTCAGCTGAAGATACTGGCAGCTCCATTTCTGGAGGGGATCCAGGTGTGCCTTCTCTGGTACATGTTCCTGCTGATTCTTCTAGCATTGAATTTAGTTTCTCAGAAAATGCCTGTTTATCAGGATCAGGATACAGAATTGCAGTTTCACTGCTCTGCTTTGAAAGAACCATGGACCTTTGCAGAAATTGGGCAAATGCATTTTGGATTATTGTCTGCACAATTTCATTAACCCGAGACTCAATTGTTTCATGCTGAACATCTTTTGGAAATTCAGTAGAGGGGATTCCTTCTGAAGTCATCAGCTTTTGCTCAGTTTCTTCTTTAGCTGACAATGGCTGAACGGTTACTTCTGTCAGACTCGCACTAATCCCCTTTTCATCAGACAATTTAATTCTTTCAGCAACAATTTGCAACATTTCCTGTGTTTGTTTATTTAATTCTTCCAGGTCTTGCTCATTTTCCTCGATCTCTTGCACTGGTGTAGCTACTTCTGTAGTATCAGGAGACTCAGTTAGCCTTGAAACTGCCGAAATCATTTCAGTTGTCTCTTCAGCACAAGACATTTCAGTTGTTTCTTTAGCACAAGATACTTCAGTTGTCTCTTCAATGATTGAAGCTTCTTCCCTAGCTGTAACTGCTTCTGAGGTTAACTCCAGGTCCCCGATTATACTATCACCACTAATATCCTTTCTCATTTGTGGCCCAAGTTTAGTAACTGCTACTGTTTCTTCAACAATTCCAGTTCCAGAAATCTGCTCAGACTGTTCCTCATCATCATTCACATGTTCAGTGGACACGGTCACAGCAGCTGGTATCCAAGATGGTGATCTTTCTTCAATACTTATAATTGCTCTCTCACCTTCTAGAACTGAGACAGCAACTGCATGAACTAATCCTTCAATGACCTGCTGAGTTACCGATGTACTTTCTGACTTTTCTATATTTTGACTTGGAATTTCCTTATCCATATCATCTTGCTCTGATTTTTGAGCTTCAAATTTCTCTTGCTCAGCAGCATCATACTCTGATAAAGGAACCACAGCTGGAACATCAAAGTCCTCCTCATTTGTTCCTGTCATTTCTTCTCCAGCTTCTAGAACAGGAGCATGCTCTGGTATTCCATCAGACTTTTTCTTCCTACGACCAGGCATTAATTTTTTAAATGAAACCCAAGATTCTTCTTTTCCGGTATCCCCATCTAAGGTAGCATGTTCTAAACTTGGAACTGTGATGGGTTCATCATTTTTCTCTTCCATCCTTGTTTTAGATTTTCTTCTTGGAGTTACTAGTCTTTTAAAAGATTCCCATGTTGAAATTCCCTCTGTTTCAGATGGGCTTCCTGCTTGTTCTGGTGAAGAACTTCCTTGTCCTTGATCACTTTCATGTGAGTTAGTAAAGATGGTATCATGTACTGCTTCTTTATTTGGAGCACTCTCATCTAATTTTTGTTCATCTTGAGCAAGTCTTTGTCCGGCTTCTTCATCAGAAGATGAAGATTTTCTGCTTCTTCTCTTTGATGAGCCTACACAGATTAAAGCTTCCCATGATACAGAAGTATCAACTTTTTTCTTGGGCTCATCTGCACTTTTTTCTATTTTTTGTTCCTCACCATTTTCTTTAATATCTTCCTGTTCATCATTAGGTCCACTTTCAGTTGTCTTATCAAGTTCTTCTTCTCTATCACCTTCAGAAAGTCTCCTAACCCGTTTCTTAGGAGTCACCATTTTTTTAAAAGATGCCCAAGGTGTAACACTTTCTCTTTTCCTCTCTGCATCTAAAGGAAACCCTTCTTCAGCTTCAGGAATCTGTGCAGCATCAGGGGCCTTTTCTATGGATTCTGTTATTTCTTCAGGAGAAGAAGCAGAACTCTCTCCCCTTGGGTCATCTGGACTTTCTGCAGTATCAGACAACTGCTGTGCTTCTTCCACTGCTTCCTCTGGTTTAGTTTCTTTCTTTCCTTTGCGTTTCTTTCTTGACAATTTCTTTAAGCCAGGACCCGTGAAAAGTTTCTTTAAAGGGCTGCCTTGCATCTTGGCTTTTTCTTGAGATGACAGCAATTCTGCCTCACTTGTTATTATGCCTTCTGGGAGTTTGCCTGCTGCTGCATCAAGACTGCTTGGATCAGTTTGGATGAAGTGTTCCTTCGCTATTTCAAGAACTGTTTCTGTGACTTTTAACTGTTCAATGGTGGGCTCTTCTTTCTGAAAGTCATCATTTGTTTCCACTAATTGTTCAAGAACTAGTTGTTCTTTTTTAGTTATTTGGGGTTCTTCTGTCACAGCAGCTCTAACATCAATATTTATCTCTCTAGGTTTTTCATCAAAAATCTCTGTGGCCAGAGGAGCCCTAGGTTCTGATTTTTCTTCTATTATTTCAAAAGGTTCCTCAGGCTTTTCTATTGCTACTGGAGACAGTGAATCCAATTGGTTTATTTTTTCTTCAAATACTTCATTTAAAAGTTCTGTTTTTGATTCATGCAATGCAACAATACTTTGCTCTATGCCCATTAGACTTTTTTGCACTCGTTCCAATTTTTCCTTGGACTCCAAGTCAGTCTCCCTTTCCAAGATTATATCCATTTCTTTTATATTTTCAGCCAGTTCTTCTGCTGGTGGTTGCTCCCTGGAAGTAGCAGCTTCTTTCAGGTCCATTTCTGATGAGACTTTCCTCTCTTTCTCACCTTCTATTTTTTCATCACTGGCTTCAAAAGAAATGTCTTTATTTATGTTTTCAGCCAGTTCTTCTGCTGATGGCTGCTCACTGGGAGTAGAAGCCTCTTTCAGATCAGTTTCTGTTGGAACTTCAGCCATTTTTGTTTCTTCTTCCCTTTCTTTCTCACCTTCCATTTTTTCATCACTGGCTTCAAAAGAAATGTCTTTATTTATATTTTCAGCCGGTTCTTCTGCTGATGGCTCACTGGGAGTGGCAGCTTCTTTCAGATCAGTTTCTGTTGGAACTTTGACCATTTTTGTTTCTTCTTTTCTCTCTTTCTCACTTTCCATTTTTTCATCACTGGTTTGGAAAGAACCTTCTGACCCATCTTTTTCTGGTGTCTGTTTTTCTTTTTCTAATTCTTCAACAATTACTTCTGTCACTTCTTTCTCCATTTCCTGTTCTTGTTTTTCTTTCTCAGATTGCACTTCTTCTTTAGATTTTCTGAAGCTTGTCCTTTTTCTAAACCCAGCCCAACTCTGAGTAAAAAACTTTCTTAGAGGTGATGCAGTTTCAGCAGTTGATGGGCTTACTGGAGACTCTGGAGATTTAATCCCATTGTTTTTAATTTCTGCCTCTTTGCTTTCTGCTTCAACAGGGCTTTCTGTTACTTTCTCAGAGGAGGTTTCTCGTTCCATCTCCTCAGCTTGAGTTTCTTCCTCAGTCTTGTCTACAGAGGCAGTGATTTCACTTTGTGTGGCTTCTGCCACTGTCTCTGTCTTGAATTGTTTATAGTCTTCAGCTACATCACTTGACCCTTCTGTGACCTCTGGCTTTACATCCAATAGCTGAACAGGTTCAGCTTTCTCTGTTTTATCCTTTTTAACTGTAAATTTGAATCCAACTAATTTAAAAACCTTTTTAAATCCAACGTCATTTGATGGAGATAAACTAGGCTGATCTTCTTTTTCTTCTGATTCCAGCTGTTTATTAGCATCTTCTGGGTCTTTCTGTATCTCATCTTCAATTGACTTGTCATTTAATTCTGGTGGACTGGTCTTGATATTTTCAGGAGATTCCTCTTCCAGAATTAAATTTGCTGCTTCTGTTTCACCAACTGTAAAAAATATACAAAGATGATAAAAATTTAGAAGTGCCATAACAGTTAATTAATTCATTACATAACATTACATTAGAGAAGTGTAATCATCCCTTATTTTGTTAATCTATAAATTTTCTGGACATAGGTTCCAATCATGTTGCAACTGTCTATTGCAAATGTACTAAATTTCATGTATAAATTGATTTAAGTCTCACTTCGTTTTTGAAGTGATACATTTTGTATTTATAATAGAAAAAACAGCAATAGACATTAATCTTAAGAAAATTTCAATCCAGATTTGTTTTGTTTGCTTATCATTTTTTTTCTTGAATGCTTATTACCTCATAATTTCCTTAGCGAAGTCTCATAATTTCTATAGAAATGAAGTTCAGATTATGTTTTTAAGACACATAGTACTCGGAACTAAGCTAGAAAGAGTTTTGTAGTACAAAATTGTCTTTGTTTAAAAAAGACTTTGAGAAGAATCAGCTTCATAACTGATTATATGTTTTAGGAGAAAAAGCAGTGTGTCAGTAATGTAACCCATAACATAAATATGGATATTTAGAAAGATGTAATATATATATGTATATAGGAAGTACAAATAAAAAATATTTTGAAGAATATATATTGGATATATGGATAAACTATATTATTTCTCAAGTTTTGACAGGTTTAATGGTAATTTCCATTTTATTTTTTAATTTTAATGCAAGCTACGTGTTATGCTTATGGACCCATCAAAAATGATTCAAAATAAGAGCTTCAGAACTTGTGCAAATAAAGTCAACTCCTGATATAATTCTTAAAGGAATTAAAATGCTTCTTTTCAGGCTTATATGGAAAAAAGATGGTGTGCTTTAACAAACAGAGAGGTGACTGCAAGGGCTGAAGTACTGCACTTCTTCCAAATCATTTTCAAAGAATGCAATGTCCTAGTGTATAGGAATGGGCTCTATTTTGTGTGTATAATGAGATTGTGAAGTTCTGCAGTGTCAGAAGCAAGCCAGTGGCATGGCTTATTTTTAACTCATTGTGTAGTTGTCTGTAAGTGATCAAATTGTGATTTGGTATACAATTTTTGAATGCCTACTTATTGAACAGATTATTAGTATCCTGGAAATGGTATGCAATTTTTGTGTACAATTCCAGTTATATTCCAAGTTTAGGGTTGCTGGGGCACAAATCCCATAATCCCTAACCATGGGCCAAACTCAGTAACAACTAAAATGCCGTAAATGACTCTATTTTATTTTAATTTAGAAAATTAAAACTCTACAGGCCTTAATATTTGAATGAACAAACCTATGCAGCATTTTCTGGACTGTTGCCAAAAAACACATTCCTCTAAAATCAGTCACGCTGGATACCATGTGGAATTTTCGGACAAGTATATATCTGAAACATTTTCAAAATATTTCTGTAATCATATATTTCAACTTGCATGATTAAAATATTGTTTATTGTGAAATCACCATAGACTAATTTGAAACATCATTCAGATGAAGCAGGAACATTTTAAATATATCAATTATAAGAAATTCAGTTTATTTTGATACACACACACACACGCACGCACGCTGAAAGCATTCTAGCAATTAAATTGTAACTGAATTGTTTTGCTTCATATATTTCCTCAACATGAACAAACCATAATAAAAATATAATATATGGCAGTTTGCCCATCTGGCTTCCAAGTCCAGCCATTCTTGTACGAACTGGGGAGGGGGGAGTGTACCTTCAAATCAGTCTTGAATCCTGGCAAATGCTTGGACAAGTTCCTGCAGTTTTCTTGGCAAGATTTTGGAAGTGGTTTACATTTATGTCCTTTCTAGAGCTGAGAGTGTATGTCTCAGTCTTGCAGCTGACTTTGGACCTAAGGCAGGACTATATTCAAGATTCCCAGTGTCTTAATCACTACATGCACCAAACTGTCTCTCTATGGTATCTTTGAAATATTGTATGTATCTAGACTTTCAGAAAGCATTAAAATTATGCAGTCACTATTTGAAAGCATTACCTTCCCATGTCAAGAAGAAAAGCAATAACTTGATTTGAATAACTTCCTATAAATTAACCTTTAGGAGAAATGAAAACAGGATTAACAATTCAAAAGAGCTTTTAATAGTTGGTCATTTTTTTATTATTAAGCCACTGGTCCCCAGGCTTTTTAGTGAAAACAAAAATGCCTGGCATCTTGTTTTTACTGAAGACCAACATTTATTCTCTTACCTGAACCGAATCCCTTTTAAAATCTTTTGTGGTGCTTCATTTCTAATTCCCAGCACTGCAGATTTTGCAAATTATCTTCAAAGATCTTTCAATAAATAGGCTCTATTTTTTAAATACAATGTAATGAAACATGTTAAGCATTTCCACTTGAATGCAGCTCTGGCCATGGTAATATATCAGTAATGAAAACAGGTGCTAGGTGAACATACTACATGTAAAAGTGATTTGGAGACATTAGAAATTGTTGATATTGAAATTATGTATGTTTACATTAGTAAACACTCTACATTTCAAATGTCTTGTGGAAAAAGAAAGCTCTCATTCCAGCTCAACTTTTACAGATGTTTTCAAGATACAAAGAACTAGATTAGCTAATCTAATATATTATAGGGTTAATAGCTAAGGCAGATCCAAACTTTACTCAAATTGTGCATGGATATGTCTATATAAAGGGAAATTTGCTTAAGAAACCTCAACTTCCTTTCTCTGTTTCATATGGTGTATATGTTCAAGGAATAATCAGGAAATTATATATATATGTAAGAATTTAAATATGCAAGCATAGTTTAAAGTTGAAAATACTTTTTTAGTGAGCTGCTTTCTTAAATATGCAAGCATAGTTTGAAGTTGAAAATACTTTTTTTAGTGAGCTGCTTTCTATTTAGAAATAACAGATTACAACATTAATGAAAACAGGATCTAAATACTGAAATACATTTCATATTTTAATCTGGTTCAGTCACCATGGCTGAAAAATGTGAAGCTATGCTTAGTCTGTTTTCCTTTTATACACTGATTTTCCTATTTTGTGTTGGCCACATCATTCCCATCCGCCAAATTGTTACTTCATGGTGCAGAATGGAAAAGGGATTATCTGATGTCCTACTTCCCATCTCTTTTCAGCAACTCTTCTGTATATAAAAGGATTAAATCTGACACAGTCAAAGGCCACTTCCTTTTGGACTGCTCATGCTAATTAACCATAGCATTCTCCCAATGGCTTTTAAAGTGTAGTTCCTTTCAATATTGATATATATGAAATGCAAATTATTGATATGTGCTCTTCCCTTTTTATTTTGTCTGTTGTTCACCTTTCTGTCTCTTTCTCTGCTTTAACCATTTTTTGCCCCTTTTGCCAGTTAACTGTTGATAAACTGCTGATACCTAAAAAAACAGCAAGCTAAATTTCTGAATTAAGTGTGTGCTCGGTCAGATCCGAATAAATGGAAATGACTGGGGATGAGCTGGATGCAAACTTAATTGGTGATTACCAGTTTTTTTATTGCTTTTATATCCTGCCTCTTTAGAAAAACTCAAGGCTTCAAATAATAAGACCAATAGGGAAAACACAATTATAACTAAATATAATTGACTTGGAACTACATTAATAAAGAGACAACCAACTATTATAATCATTTCAGCAGATACACGTTTAAATACCAATTGCTCACCTAAATAAAAATGCAAGTAGGAAAATAAAGAAAAAGGAAGCTTGATGGTCCTTGACAAAAGTTTCTAATTATGAATACAGCCACTGAAAACTCATGGTGGTAGCATTAAGTAAAAGCCAAGAGGGCTGGCACACTAAAAAGAAGCACAGGAAGACTTGTAAGAGAAAAAGAAAAGAAAGAAAAAGAAAGAAAACCAAATAGTACCTAGTGATGTTGCTCTAGCAAGAGATCACATGTTTCATATAATAAATCCTAATCCCTGAGTTGGTCTATTTGGCCAAGGAAACAAACAAAGCAGAAGAATGATGTCAATTTCTGCCACTCTAATGATATTTTTCATGGCTAACAGACTCTTCAAACAACTAAACCAACAACTCTATAAATGTACATCAGCCAAACGAGTCCATAGAAATTAGTATTGATAAAAGGAGGTGGAATAACTCAGTTATAACAGCAAAGGTGTGGCCAAAGGCTGAATATGGGATGTGTTCACAAACTGCCCATGTTCAAATTCCAAGTCAAGCTAAAGCAGAAGAAAGCCAGTTTCCATGGTATGACTTTGATCATATATCCCTACCATTTTCAAGGAGAACATCAAAAATAGTTTTGAAGTCCTGAACCTCCTTGATAGGGAACTGTGGAATGAACTTAAGGAATTTCTTAAGATTAATATGAAAAGAGGCTGCCAAAGGTGTAGGAATATAAAAACTAAATTGGACATAAGAACAAATAGTGGAAATTGTCATGACGGGAAACCAAAGCCAAAAACACTCAAAGATAACAAGATGGAACTTAAAAAAAGAATTTCAGACTTGTTAGAACAGGCAAGAAACAGTACTGCCATGATATCTCAACAGTTATCAAAGATGAAAAAGAATGGGGGGGGGGATGAGGAAAGATTTCCAAAAGATCTCTGAAGTAAAAAGTAAAACCTTGAATATGTATGCAAAATGACATCAATGGATAGATATTAAATCGTTCAGACATGATTTCACAACTAGAGGAATAAACCTGTAGTATGCTGCTGACAAGAGGACATGATGGCTCAGTGGCTAAGACACTGAGCTTATCAATCAGAAAGGTCAGCAGGTCAAATTCCTAGTGCCGTGTAAC
>AZIM01005688.1:71797-83876 GCA_000516915.1 Ophiophagus hannah | reverse complement strand
TGCAGGCTAACTCTGCATTCCACTGCCAGGAGTTCGATATCCTGATCTCCTGATCAGCTCAATTGACTCAATCACTCAATCTTCCAATCTTCCATCCTTCCAAGGTTGGTAAAATGAGGACACAGATTGTTGGTGCAATATGCTAACTCTGTAAACTGCTTAGAGGGTGCTGTTAAGCACTACAGAGCAAGTGCTACTGCTATTCCATCTCCCCACTGTACTCCTTTTGGTGAGTTGCTTTTTGGTGCAAATAAACCAGAGTTTGAATAGGCAAATAATGGTGATACTGATATCCTTAGAACTAGGGTTAAAAACTACTGACATGTGCCTGTTCTTTAATAAAGCCCCCCTGAAGTCAAATGCATGTTGGGAAAAGCAGAGAAGACATACATTCTTCTTGTATCCTGAGACTCTCTAGAAAAATACCTTTAATCTTTTCTTCCAAGTAGCAAATCAAAGATGTGATGGAAAACATATTACCACAAACACCAGTGGTAAAAGAGATGACTACCTTATTTCAAAATAAATTAGATGGCACTTTTTAACCTCTACACAACAATGCTAGAGAAGAGGCTTTTTGTATTGCTATGATTCAGCTACCTAGCTATGCCTGTTTTTTATAAGAAAGTTGCCAACCACTAGAGGTGTATACTGCAAACATTTTCCTTAATTGAACTGGAAATATACCAACACATCCCAAAAATGAATGGCTTAAAGGGCCTACTTTAAAAAAAAAATTGCATGGTATGTGAAACCATTAAACATGTGATTTGATATTTAAAAACAAATGTTGGGTAATTTATCACCTAAGTTTCAATTCTGGTTTTCCACACTGAGTACTTAAGGTATGTAATGATAATAAAACATGGCATTGTAATACTGGATAAAAATACTCCCATTATTGTTTTGACCTGAATAATTCAAGTTAATGCATATTATTAATAACTTGAAGGAAGAAACAGAGGTGGTTCAACTCACACCGACTTGGTATATAGTTTACATGATTTGCTCCTCATCTCAAATGTATATCTCAAATTTGGCTCAATTTTCAAATTTAATCTTATGGTCTGACCTGCAGGGAACAATTTTCTTCTACATTACTGTGAAATTGGTACCCTTATAGAGTATACTAGAAGGAAACTAGCAGGCACATCTAGCTTGGGAAAGGTCCTCAGCTAAAGAAAAATAGGATTCTTTCAACAATCTGTTGGCTGCTGTGGGACTACAATTACTACAATCCTAATAGCAGTAGGTGTCATCCCTTAGTGTATGTGTGAGAGAGTGTAAGTGATACATTTTTTTTCTAATTCGCTAAGTTGTATCAGGAAACCTCAGTAATTTTGCCTTTCTTGGTTGTGGCATGTGTCTCTCTGTTTCTCCTTCCATCTGCTATGGTTGAACACTGCAGAATGAAACATTTCTTGAAATTTTCCCCATCTCCCTTACCATTCTCTGATTTCCTGCCTCATCTTTCTTGCAATAAATTAGAAGTTCTGTTCTCTGAACACTTGGTCTTGAATAGTGTAGTAAATTCTCATAAACTATTACTTACTGTATTTGTTTGCTATGTACATTAGTATTCCTCACAAGTTGTTGTCTTATTATTTTATTACCTTTATGCCATTAGTCTCAGAAGTCAGTTAATACATTATATCAGTTATTAATTATAGGGTTATTTTGGGGCTTAGGGGGCTATAGTTTAAAGTCACAAAGAAAGAGGCAATTTGGGAAATCCTACTTCATAATAACTGGAATTTCATCAGTGGGCACAGGGTTGCAATTACTGAATGTCACCTTGAATGTTCTTTTTATCCACTATATTGGATTGGATACTTGGAAATAGTATGTCTATTATGGTAGTATATAAGCATCTGACTGTGTTCCCAGAGATTTATTTCAATTTCAGTTGAAGAACTGAAATTAACCTACCACAAAACTTAATTTTCATGGTAATGTCACCTTGCCCAGTATGATCAGGAATTCATTATATCTTTTATAACAATAAAACTGTCAGCGATTACTTCAGAAACATGTTTTTTCTCCCCAAAAACAACAAAACTGAAAAACTCAATAAACTGTTGAAGATAAAGTTGGGAGACAAGCCATAAAACACCATTAAAAACAGCCAAGAGCAATTAAGTCAGAGTCCAAAACAGATTCTGGAAATTGTCCAGGGATCAAACATCAAAGAGCTAAGAGGAGTCTGGCAACAAGATCAGAGGCCAATTCACAGGTATTGTCTCAGCACAGACTGCTTGATATTGATGATTTTTAAAGCCAAAACTTCTGGTATCTAGACCTTGGTTGCTGCCAATCAAAATTCTCTAGAGATAATTCTTCCTTGTAAATTGAATCTAACTTTCAAGTAAGCTTTTATTTGACTTTTTGCCAGGACCATTTCTAGGTCTCAGTGGACAGTTTTGATGTTGATCCTGAACATATACTTACCTCTTTATCCTGGGATTGGGGAATAGTTGAAATTAATCTGGATCAAGTGAAGAACCCTTGTTCACAGGATGACTCAGTTTAACAGTTGCATTGTGTAAACATTTCCAGGAAATCAGAATCTTAAAGAGTCCGAGTTGGGAGTTATGAAATAGGAAGGGAGACCACTAAGGATCAAATGGAGAACTACCCAAAGGCAAAAATCAATGCATGACTATTTGACTGCAATTAAATTGACATTGCCAAATTATTCTTTTTTCTTGCAACATCAAATGCAGCCAAGTTGTTTGAAGTTGTGAATGATTCTTGTATCCAATGTGGAACGCCTATCAAAATTCATGTATTTGGGTCTTTTTTAACGCTACTTGTTTAGGTTACCTTATAGACACAGAGAGAGATCCTGGCATAATGAACATTTCTCTCCATATTCTATGGATATTTTCATATTTTAGCTACTTAACAGTAATTGTGGTAGGTAAAAAAAACAGTAATTGTGGTAGGTAAAAAACAACAACACAACACTGCATGTATTAAGATCATCACCATTCGTTTTTTATTTAAGTGTTCTGAATTTCTTCATAAAATTATTTTTTAACAATCATTTATTATTTAATTTTTGAATATTACTATTTTCTTTATCAGTTATGATGAACTGTGGAAAGATGATCAATGTTTTTACTATGTAATTACAGAAATGCAATAAGTAAGAAATGCATGCCTTCCTGTGTTTTCACTAACATGCCAGAATTAGGGATCTTTTGAATTTAGGAATTGTTATCTGATTTGAGTACCTTGCCAGCTTGAAAAAAAAAAAAAGGAGATGTGACTACCTTGGAACACATCTGAAGTGAATCTGAACCAGTGGTGGTATTCAGCTGGTTCGCACCGGATTGGGCGAACTGGTAGCAAGGATTTGGCGTGGATCGCCGAACTGGTAGTAAGTTCTGGCTGGCCATGCCCCCGACCTGGTCACCCGGTCACTGCTGGCTCGCTTGCCCCGCCTGCCCGATGCTCACTCACCCTGCCCTCCTGACGCTTGCCCCTTAAGGTATTTCTTTCTTTCTTTTTCCCTTCCGACAATCAGCTGTTCATATGAGCAGCTGTGCCAGGATTCCTCTTGCTGAGGCCCAGGAAGGCAAACAATGGAGGGAGGGACTCGGTCCCCCATCCATTTTTTGCCTTCCTGAGCCCCCAGAGGAACCTTCTGGGAGCAAAAACACCCCCCCCCGAGGCTCTTCTGAGGCCAGGAAGATCCCAAAATGGAATGTGGAGGGGTGCTGTGTGCCCCTCCCATGCTCTGTTTTTTNGAGGCTCCTCTGAGGCCCAGAAGGCCCCCAAAACAGATGTGGGTGGCTGCAAAAAAGCAAAAGAAAAAAAAAGCATTCCCACCCAGTCACATGACCATGCCCACCAAGCCATGCTCACCAAGCCATGCCCACAGAACCGGTACTAAAAAAATTTGAATCCCACCACTGATCTGAACTCAATAAAGCCACAAATAGCACAGATTCTAGTCTAAAATATAGTTTTCAACTAGATAGCACAAAATAAGAGTGTGGTCTAAAATCAAGCTTTCAGGCAAATACCAGTTCTCTTTTTTGATTATGTGTCATCAAGGTAGTGTAAACTCTTAATGAGCACATAGGCAGACCTTCTCTACATGATTTGTCTCCTGCTCACCCTTCAAATATTTCAACAGTGGGAACTATCAAAACTAATCTCCATTAATTTGGAATCAGTGCCGTTCTATTCGTAATTTAATTTAATTTCAATAGGAAGGTTACAGCAGGGGCTCACTAGCTCAGATTATTCCAAATAACTGACAGTAGTTTTCTGAGGATTCAACTATATTCTGTACGGGCAATAGCAACAATGGCATGCATCACAGTTTATGTTCTATAATGCAATATTTCTAAATGTTTAAGAAAGCTTTGTTCCTTTCATCCTCATTGCACTAAGCATATATGCAGTCAAGGCTCCTGTAACTTAAAAACCCCTTGATCTATGTGTTATGGAGATTATTCATGTTCCAGCATGTAAGTAACTTACATGGGCTATAGAAAGAACTGGATAGCCTCAGGTATGCAAATACTTCTGTTCACTGCAATAGAATTCACTATACTATTTACATACCCCTGTAAACAACCACTGCACATCAATATTACAACTGTATATCTGAATTATATTGAGATTTCAGAATATCAGTTTTAGCGCATAATATTTTGGGAGAACAAAAGGGACTGTATCTGCATATATTCTCCCATTTCTGTTTTTTAAAAAAATCAGAACTTCCAACTTCCTTTGATCTTTTCCAGAATTCCAAGGAAATCTTTCCTATAGCCATAAACATTTCCTTACCTTCTAATGTAAGAACTGCCTGCTGTTCTTTCAGCACTTCTGGTTCGTGGCTCAACTCCACGTGCTCTTTGGTAATTTCACTAATGCTGGATATCTGTCCATTTTTATGTAAAATCTACATAGAGAAATAAAATACAAGAAGGAAAAAGGAGAGGAAAAATAACTGTCAGTATATAAGAATCTTTTAATTACTTTTTTTTAATAGAAAGAGAATGCATTTTGGAACATGTCTTTTACAGTTTAGAAATCATAAAATGTACCTCTGTGGCAGGTGGCTTGATTGCAATTTGACAATTTGGAAAAATGTTTGTACATGTGGTAACACTTTTTTAAAAAAACTGATTCATCAACTATGTATGAAGTATGAAATCAGGTTAGTTCTAAACTGATCTGTACCTCAAAATATTCATACACACTATATAAATACTAATACAAAAATCATTTTTAATAAAAGTTTAAAAGAGAACATAAAAACTAACACAAACTAATTTGCTGGTATCAGCCTTATCAAAAAGTACACTTTCTAGCCATGAACAAGTGTGTTAACAAATACAAACGTAAAGACAACCCAATCTTCATCAGAAAAACTCAACAGATGATATCCTTCTCTGAAACAGAGTGCAGTAAATGAAAACAGTCATATGAGGTACCTCTTATTTTATGTATTTGCATCCTGCCTTTACTATTTTTACAAATAACTCTAGGCGGAAACATATCCAACACACCTTCCTCTTCCTATTTTCTTCACAACAAGTACCCTGTAAGATGAGTTTTACTAGCCCAAAGTCACCCAGCTAGCTTTCACGCCTAAGGTGAGACTGGAACTCACTATCTCCTGCTTTCTAGCCTGGTGCCTCTTGCAGATGTTCACTTTAGCTAATGTTACAGAAGTTCTTGCCAGACTGAAAAGGGATGAGCTGGTTTGAAATTTGCCTCATAAACATGCAGGCCTGCTTCCTCCGTTTGTTCAGGTGACACCTCAGTCCTAACTCTAACACTCTCTTCTAAGCAATGCCCTTTTCCTGGTGCTGACAGTAATTCCAACTGTTTTTTTTTTTATCTCAGACAATTCTCCCTCTCCTTGAGGGCATTCTCAGTTCTTCCCATTGCACTAAAGTATGTTGATTTTTAATGGTCTGAATTTGTGTAAAACATTTCGGCTACTTTAACTAGTTCAGAGCACATCTCTCCCTCAAATGCCAGACATTCCAGCAAAACACTGTACCCTACTTGTTCAGCTAAAACTGCTTTTTACCAGACTTAAAGAAAAAGAAACCTCACCATAAATCAACCAATAACACTTAAATGCCACCAGGACTTAAACATGCATAATCATACTTTTTAATTTCAAAAGTATTTCTTCATTAAATTTCTGCATTAGTTAACTTTTTTTTCTAAAGAGAACAACAGATATTCTTTAAAAACAAAGACAATAATAGCAATGGCAAAAATGGACTAATGAAAAATGAGAGATCAAGTCTCAAGGGTCAACAGATAACATTTGGTAAGATCTGCATAAAAAACAGAAACCAGAAAAGCCTTAAAGCTTGCTTTTCCTCCAGGCACATACACTTTCATATTATGAACACAAGGAGAGGGGAAAAAACCCACAATCCAATTTACAGAGCAAAAACTTCAGCTTAGATTATTTAACTGAAAATCAATCTAGTTCCAGAATTAATGGGCAAGATCCATACTTTGCTTAAATTTAGGTACATTCCTTTGAAATTACCGGTAATCATCTGTATATGTAAACAATTTTGTGAAATTAATTATTTAATTAAATTCCTCTGGAAAAGAGGAAAACAAGTCTCCTGCTCTAATAGATAAACACAGTTGAATGAGTGCCACATTTGCTCATTCAGTATACAGTATCTGCATCCTCTCATGAACAGAAGATTCTTTCCAATGAGAAATTATTACATTCAGTTCTTCATTTCATTTTCATCCCTGTGATTCCCATCCCCCAGTAACCACCTCATTAATAGCAGTTACACGCTTCATAAATAGAATCCAGAATTGGCCAGTTTTCCTGGAGCCAGACCAGCCTGCTGATGAATATGGATATACCTCCTTCCATTTCTAATCACCATCATTCCCAACATTCTTCAGGACAGACTAAGGTCCATTCCAAAAATTCCACATGCCAGGCCCAAAGATATTAATGCTAATTTTGCCTTATAGTATTAAAACCTTCCATACTGATCTTATTAGGCATTCCTAAAATAAGATAGTTCCAGTTGTCTCAGCTGGATTAAACTAAGCAGCATACTAAAATATTTTCTATGTTTTTAGATGATCCAGCAGCACAATACATTATAACAATTAAAATTCTTTCAGCAGAACTCCCTTAATCATTTCAAAGTAGATCATATTTACACATTTTATTCTAACAGTATTTCCTCATGAATGGCAGAAATAAAAATAACTAATATCAAATAACTATCCTCATCTGAAACAATAAATCCCACAAGAATATCATTTTGGTCTTTTCAGCGCAATGCCTTTGAAAAACTAAGCATTTTGTAGAAGCCTCCAAAGATGCAACTAATCTACCAATATGACCATTAAGCAATAACAACAAAAATACTTGTGTCAAGATCAAACAAACCTTCTGGTGAACAGAATCACCTCTCTTCCTCCTTGACCTACTGAGCAGAGTGCTTTGTTTGCTACAGAAGACTTAAATTAGATAGGTAGGTAGTTAGGTAGAGAATGAAGAAATGGGGCAGAAAGCAAAGGTGCGTTTTATACTCTCAAACCTCTCTGATGGTAAATTAGGTATTCTGTTTAAATATTCCCACAAAATACTTAAGTGAGGTTAATCCTGTGAAACAGAGGCTTCAACTCCCCAGCTTCAGGTAAGTCATTCCACTTAGGAAACTGGCAGTAGCACTAAGCAGCTGTTAAGAATGGATGGGCTTGATGTGCGGTGTCTAGACCTTAGCAACACATTTTAATATATGCATAGACAAGACTAGAAGAAAAATCCTTTACAATTCTTATTTCATCATTAAGACTGCTGTCTGATACAAATATATAGTAGGAAACCTATTGAATACAGCAGCTCTATTTGGTTATTTTTAAAAATGGAACATAAGCTTTTAAACTGGAATATCTGACTTTTTATGTAATATGTGGGGAGCTTGTTTATTTTTTTCAAGGCTTTTCATTTAGGAAGCACTAGTTGTATACTACTGTAATAGCAATGGTAGAGGCAGAGTCCTCAAATTTGAATAATTACATTACAGAATTCAGAACTTCCCGAGCAAAGGTTCCAGGCTATCAAATTTAGATCTTGTTCCCTTCTCCACAGCTTCTTTGCTGTGATGTGGTGTTTACTATTATGCCAGTCTCCTTTATTGTTTTACAAACAAAAGTTTGCCAGTACATTAAATAGTTCAGAAATATATTCACTTATTTCTTAAATGCAAATATACATACAGTATACACACACACACATATCCATATATGTAACCTTTTCAAAAAAGCTCCTGGTTCGCCTATTCTTGGTACCCGATTCTGTTTATGTCCAGACACTCAGATCTTCCCATGAAAAGAAATTATTCAATGTTCAGTGTTGGAAAGGGAGATGAAAATTTTCTCCGGATCTCCCAAGTGCATGAATAGTATACCCACCACAGGAAATAAAATAAGATGCATTAATTATGTATTTTCTACTATCACATTTATGACTTGCCTGAAGCTTAGCATACCTTCTTTTTATACATGGCATTTGTTCTATGCTTGCTACATCAGCCTAGCAGAGAAACAATACAGCCAAATGAAGGGTAAACACAACCTCAGTGCTTTTGTCAATGGCTGATGGGAATACATCATAGAGTTTTTTGCTTACATTTCCCTCATTAAGCAGCAAAATATTTATTTTTCATCCAAATCCTTACAAAAGAGGCCCCTTTTTTGAAGAAAAACTAGAGGGTGGAAGCACTCTATTCCTCTTCTCTCCCTCAATAAATCCTTCCTTGGCCTTCTTGTAGAAAAATTGACCTCCAAGGTATTTGTGTAGCCTCCAGTTCTGAACAATCAGTACAGAAGATTCCCTCTCAGCACAGGATGGGAGAAGAGGACAAGAAAGAGTACAGAATTAAACATAAGACAGCATCATTTTCAGATGCTTCAGTTCCTCTTCTGGGACTATATAATGAATGACATCACCGAGGCAATTTCTATTATAAGGAAATTGTTGTTTTCAAGCACTTATAAGACTACTGGCTGGTTCCTGCCAATGTCCAATACTGCTTCCAACAAACGATCAGGATGACTGATTCAAGAGTGATATGGCCACGGATTAAATGATGCTGCTGATAAATCTTTGGGCACTTTGTAAAATAAAATCTAATCACAAGCAACAAAATATGAAACTGTCCAACAGCATGATTTAAAAAAACATATCAAGCAAAACCCAAACTTTTTATATTTTAAAATTAAAACATTTAAAGGCCCAGGTTAATAAAATTGAATCTGATATTGCATCAAGGAACTATAAAGTAGTATCAAGCATGTTTCTCTAGAAAAATTATTCAATAGCCAGAGAAATGGAAAATGTTTCCAATTACCATTATATTTATTCCTATATTTTAAATATTCTGTTGCATTCATTAATTCCCACGTAAGTCTTCGGCATTGTTCAATAATCAATCATCCACTATGTCAAGGGTCCCCAACCCTGTCTGTAGACTGGCATTGGTCCATGATGATTGAGGAAATAACATTATGCTATCAAAGTTCATGAAGTAAATGAAATGAAGAGATAAAGTTTTTCCCCGAAAGTACTGTCCAAAATTTTTAAAATGTACACAATAGCTCCTCAGAGTTCATTTGTTTAGAAAACAAAAATAATTAAACACAATACAGAATGATGTATGTAGGTGCTGCTTCCAATCCAAATAATTCCCCCCACAGCAATATCCTTCCAAGAGATTAGGAATAGTCCCTTCACAAACTTCTGCCAACACATTACAGTATTCTTCTCCACTTCAGTATTTTGTTGACATTTCTCCTTGTGGTTCCTACACAACTTCTCAAATCCACTTCCCTGAACTGTAAATTAATAGGGCTTTGCACCTAACCCAATCTCCCTTTTGTCAGTCTCAATCAAACCACAACATCTGTTTTCAAAAAGACCTCTTTTCCTCTTGTGACCTCCTCCCTTCAGTTTTGAATTCAGCACTGCACTTTAAGGAGGATATAGAAATACAAGAACAGGTTCATAGGAGAGTAACAAAGGTGGTCAATGATCTAGAAAACAGGTCCCAGGAATAGAAGCTGAATGAACTGGGTATATTTGACTGGGAGAAGAAATACACGACAACATTTTCCATATACCTGAAAGATAGAAGGCAAACTCTGCACTTGGTGGCACTATACAAAGTAACAAAGATAAATGAATTTTCCCCATCTTTTTGGGGAGGGGGGGGTTCACCTGAGATCACAAAAACACTGGGCATATACTTAACACACTTTCTATAAAACTCCTGCTCTAGCATCGGTTGGGACAGAAAAGAAAATAGGATCACCGTTTCCAGTCAAACCAATTGCCCATCCTGCCTTTGAAACCACTAAAATCCATGCATGGACACAATGTTTGATGAAAGCCTGCATAAGAATCAACCAAACTACTTAATTGTGGGTCAGGTGGTTAGTTTTTAGATTCTCTTTCAGGCTATTCAGTATGAAAGCATTTATTTTTGTGGGCTCTAAATTGATACACCCACATATTTGTGGACCTAAGACAATGAACAGGTGCACCAGGTAGGAGTAGAGCAATGATGTAGACCTCATGACTATTATATTTAATCTGAACCAGCCCACATATAACTAAGCATCAGAGCAGCTGTATGTACAAAACGTTAAAAAACCGTATATCAACAGCTATGCCTGAATAGGTCATTTCCTCCCCCTCCAGATTTCCACAACAGTTAGCTTATAACATCACCTGTTCTAACAATCCACTGGGAAACTGAGTATATAATAGATTTAAATTACCCCAGGGAGCAATAAAGTATTTTTAAAGAACTCTGAATATTTTTCTTCACTGCTGCATTAACTAAATTGATTTCTACAGAAAAAGCTTCCAAAACTCAGATATATTTGATTTTTTAAAAAAAC
This sequence comes from Ophiophagus hannah, assembly GCA_000516915.1. Taxonomy (NCBI): domain Eukaryota; kingdom Metazoa; phylum Chordata; class Lepidosauria; order Squamata; family Elapidae; genus Ophiophagus; species Ophiophagus hannah. Next base: position 72,944 of record AZIM01005688.1, on the reverse strand, counting down.
CCTTTTGGAGATGGGGAAGCATTTTTGTCTGTGTTTTCTTTTTTTTTAAACCAGGTTTCCTAGCTTTGAAAGTTCACATACACATGGAAACCTGTTCTCCATTCCCCAACCCAGCTTCTTTCTTTATAGACTGGTAAGTAGGGTGGGTTCCCTTCCTTTTCTGCCTAAGGAAAAAGTAGGCTAAAAGATGAATTTAAGCTGTAAATTTGCCATAGTAAAAGGATTAAGTATTTGTTTAATAAATTGCCTCTCCTCTACTCAGACTAACCATCTCCTAAGGTTGTTTGACTTTAAAGTGTGTGTGGGGGGGGGAGATGACTGATACGCACATAAGACTTTTTAGGTGCCCTTTTTAGATCTAAGAACAGTCCTTCCCACTAAGGGACTATACCCTGCCCAAATCCTAGGCACTGTAATTAAAGGCCAGGGTGCCTAGATATGTTGTGGTTTCCCAACAGTTCTTAAGGGGAGACAAGAAAGTTTGAGGCAAAGGCAGCTTGTCAATTGCATTTGCAATTAATATCACTGCAGATAACAGTGTAAATGCCTTAATTTGGGTTTACAGCAAGTCAGAATCACTGTACACATTTTCCTGTCCTGCACATTTTCTGTAGCATTCAAGTCCCTTTATTCTCCCATTATGTACTAGATAACCAAACTGCAAGGAACAATTTTGAATCTCCCCTTCTGTCTCCAACCCCTTTGTAAACCAACTCCTTTATAACATATGTTGCCAAGATCACACAACAATATACAAAATCTACTAGGCACAGAGTAAAAATGAGTTTGAAAATTAAGCATACAGATTATTCCTATGAAAATATGATACCTGAGATTTAAAAAGTAATATTTTGTCATGTCTTTTTAACTAGGAAAAAAGGGCGTTGGTACTTACCTGATACGCCTGTTCTCTTTGATTTGTGAAGAGCATCCAGCAGTGGGTGGAGCTTCAGTCTCTGCATGTCTAGGCTGGGCTTAATCTTTCCGGAATGCTCCTCCTCCTCTACATGACTCCTACACAGCGTTCCCCAGTTTAGGTGAAGACGAGAAATAAGCACCTTGCCCTACACACCCTAGGCAGTCGTTGGCCGGAACAGGACCCACCAGATGGAAAAAGAAAAGGGTGGGCCTGGATGCTCTTCACAAC
>AZIM01005688.1:11620-22499 GCA_000516915.1 Ophiophagus hannah | reverse complement strand
CTGCCCCCTAGAGCCAGAAACGACTAGCATGTATGTGCAAGGGGAACCTTTACCTTTATGGAGGACAAGTATTAATGGAAGACCTAAAACATTTCAACCAATTTGCCCATTTTCTTCTACTGACTTCCAGAAAACTTTTTCTGAAGTTAGAAAGTTTTTAATATAGATCTGTAGGGAAAAAAAAGTTCTATTGTTTAGATAAGATTTGTTTGGAAGTCTGCTAACATTTCAACCAATTTATACATTAGCCCTTAATTTAGCTAGATTATATATTTTGAAATCATCATTGCCAAAAGAGAGATTTAATATTATTTTATTAGAGCCTCTTTTCACTTATCTAATTGGAAGAACACAATCTTTCATACATGTACTTCTTTGCTTGGCTAGACTATTTCAATACGCTCTACATGGGGCTATCCTTGAAAGCTACCTAGAAATTGTAACTGGTCCAGAATGTAGTGGGTTTCTTTTGGTTTGTCCATGTCACATCACTGTTGGATAAGTTGCACTGGCTCCCATTTACTTTTCAGATATAATCCTGGAAAGTTATCACCTTTAAAGCCCTACATGTCAAAGGGCCCTGCTATTTGTAGGACTGCTTCTCCATGAGGGTATCTGCCCATTCTACAGGTCAGATTGAGTAGGCATACTCCCAGTTCCCTCCCTGAAATATTGTGATCTAGTGGGTTGTAGCAAGCATGCCTTTTCTGTGGCGATCCTGACCTTGTGGAACATCATTCACCAGCAATCCATTAGGATCACATCTATTTAGCTGTCCAGAAGGCCATAAAGACCACAGCGCTTCCCTGAAGCACTGGTCTAAAAAGATGGGAGCCTCTAAGGATGATTGTGGCATCGGATTCTCTCTCTCTCTCCCCCTCCCTCCCTCTCATATAGCCTCACAAAAAGTGACTGTGCAGCTTACAAGCAAATTCCTGTAAATCTAATTAGCAGTACTTAAAGACAGGGTCAAATTCAACTCAAATTATTGCCTCTGCATTTAACTTTGCATATATTTCAAGACTGAATTTATTTAATTTTTGGAATTATTTGTGATATTTTTCTTCTTCTCTATCTCTTTTTCTGTTTTGTCTTTTAAAAAAAACTGTTTTGTTCAGCCTGGATATTTAATTTTACTGGTTTAAAAAGGGAGTTTCTCCTAAACTTATTTCGTATGCAGGAGCTAACAGCTACACAATTACCCTTTTACTTTTTATGTTTTTTTACTAGATGATGTTAAATCATGCTATTATAGCTCTGGGCAAATAATATCAAAGTGTCTTTCTTTTAATGTTTCAGACAGCAGCTGAGTTAAAGGAAAGGTTCCTTCAAAGGATTATTTGGAATAGACTAATAGGGATTGTATTAGGAAATGCTGGTAGTAACTAACCATAATATTCAGAGGAATCCTTGGATTGAGTATTTCTGCTGTCAAAGTCCTCTCCAACCTACAATTTTATATGGTTTTTATAGTGTTTTTATTTTAATTGTAAGCTCCTCAAAGTCATATATTTGAGAAGGGTGGCTATATAAATTGAAATAGTAAATCTCATCAGAACACATTATTTTAAAATCTGCAACTGGATGCAGATTTTGATAGTGCTTCATATGGAGACTGCTTTGAGTTATATATCCACCTTCCAAAGGAGCATAAGATTGCTGACTCAAACAGATGAATAGTGTGGCTGGTATACAGGAGTGCTGATATAAAGAAGAACTATTACTTTTGCTGGATCTCTTTGATTCCAATAATAATATTAATGCCATATGATTCTGTTCAAAGTCATCTTTTGAGAACAGTTTACAGCAGTTTTCAATCAAGATACTGTGATTGGAGATACAGATTTTATCTGAGAGGTTCTTCCTGAAGATTTGTGTCAAACATCCTGCAGAGCTGTAGTTGACAGTCAGTCAGTACCAATGTAGATGAACAATGTAGATCTGTCCATAAATGAGGGAACAATCCTAAAATATTGTTGAAGAATAAATACATGGTTTCTTGATGATTGGTCTCTACTTATTTTGGAGCTCTGCCCTTCCTACATTTAAAAAATATATCTGTATGAAAATATTGGGAGAAGTCTCTCAGGTTGGGTCTCATTCTCATATTTATAATAACTAGCTTTATCTTTTATTTTCAATTAATACCATACTACAGTAAAGAGGCTGTGATATGGGGTCCAACAGGAACAATGTTGCTAGCTTTATTTGTTATTTCAATATATATGTTGGAAGGTGTTAAAAATCTCTTCATTAGTCATCAAATTATTTGTTTAAATGTATTTTATAAATAACTGCATTTCAAAAAGTCTTGAATGATCTTTTAAATGGAAGAAATGCTGCAATTAGAATGAAGACTCAAAGATGGATTTTGGTTGCCATGCAGAACTAGCATCTGTGAATTCTAGTTTAGTAGGTACAATTGGAAAAACACTTTAAAAGCACGGATTCAGAAAAAACAATTACCCTTACATTTCATTTATTAGCTGTAAAGCCCTGATTCCTACCAATGTATAAATCTATAGATATGTAGTAACAGCTTCAAAGAAACATCAACCATTTTTTTTCAAACCACGGGTCTTGAAAAGCTAATACCTTTCAAACCAAGTCATAGGAAAAACTGCCAAGATTCATGAAAGTTTCTCAGTTAGGTATCTGAACAAAATAGAGATAGTGCGACGTGTCACTTCTAGTTCCATAAGGGCCATTTAAAGAGAAATTAGTAAGATACAACCTGTGCCTGGAATTCTTCAACCTGCTTTTCTTTTGATGTTCACCAATTTGCATTGGTAGCTGATATCCAATTAGCTAGAAGCTAATGTGTCTGACTACCTTGCCCAGGGATCCTAGAAACTGTTTAAATTAAAGTTCTTTAATTTGAAATACGAGAAACACGCAGAAAGAAGCAACTGTCTGGTTTATGTTAGTTTAGCTATTGATCAACTAACTTATGTAATTACTGAGTTCTGCCAAGTCACATGTTTTAAAAAAACTTCCTTTGTGTTCCAGAATAATAATGAGCTTTAATTGTAAGAGAAACAGTTGTGGTAAATCACTCTGTGAACAACATATACTGTTGTAGATTAATAGTTTAGAAAAATAAATTTCCTGACCCTCTGAGCCATATGCATTTGCATAACTATTCGAAACAAATTTCTTTAAACTTAGAAAACTGGATGACTATGTTAAGACTGTCATCAGGAATCAAGCTCACTCAAAATATAACTTATTTGAGCTTCTACTAATAATCTTTTTTCCTAGTTACACCTTCCACATGTTTGCAAATTTAACTGATAAATCAAACACACACACACAAACACACACATAAACATTTTGAAGCATTATCTGAATAAAGTTTTATTTCAACCCTCTCCAGCAAAGCCCCTAAAATTTGCATTTTAGGAACTCCTTTTCATTTTCACAAGGCACAAAATAGAGTTTGCTCCCAACCTCACNTCATATCCTGGTAGGGTCATGACCCAGGGACATCTGCATCATGTGGGGTTTGTTTACTTTGATGACATCACTGATTAAACAAACAGATAAGCCACCATCAACGTTAGTATATGCTACTGCTAGTGGGAGCCAGAAATTCTTGCTGTTCTATTGCATATTTTAGAGCAATCTACTCATAGATCCAAATATGTCTTTAGCCCACCCATGTTTGTAGATAGCATAGGGAAAGAGGAATATGACAAGAGTAATGGCAGGACCAACAGAAAAGTAGAAAGGAGGGAGCAAATACCAATATTTATCTCAAATTGAAAAGCTCTTTAAGAATTTAAGCCAAAGACTTTAAGGAAATGGAAAGAGAGAGAGAGAAAAACATAGATGATTAATCCATTACAATTTGGCAAGCATAGGGGAGTACTTGATCACATAGAGAAACTTAATTTCAATATAAATTGGTCATTTACCCAGGGGCAGATGCTTCTTTTCCTGTAATCTGCAATCAAGGAAATGGTCAATTGCTGTTAAAATGTTCCAGAGTCCCCTAAAACAGGGGTGTCAAACTTGTGGCCCATGGGCCAGATGTGTCACATGCTGGCTGCACCCCCACCTGGTTCAGTGAAGGGAAAAAAGTTCCGATACATCATGTGATGACGCCATGATGATGCAAGTTTGACACCCCTGCCCTATAATATAACTAATAATATCCAGTCCCTGTAAAGCAATTACTCCTGAGAACTAGATCTAAAAATAAAATTGCTGCGGCTTCTATGTTTTACTTTATAAATTCTTTTACTGCTTTTTAAAATAGTGACAAAAAAGAAACAGAAACCCCCATGCATAAAAATGAAAATACATATATTGTCAAAGAAAAACACACACTTAGAAAGTGCTTTTAAGAGAAAATGAACAGAGGAACAAGAATGAAACAGAAGGAAGGAACATGAAGTAGAAACAAAGGAAACAGAAAAAAAAGGTCATTTTAAATAATTGCAATTCTATATATAGTTGTCTAATGCAATTATTATTCATTATATGTTTCCAATACATTTATATAACTATCATTTTTAACCTACTGTATTTTGTATAAACGAAGTCCCATATTTCATTATATTTGTCCAAACAAAGTCTATGTCTATAAGCAATCTGCTCATAAATGGCAGATCAATCAGGTCCTCAATCCATTGAGTAAATGGAGACATACATTTATATCTTTCCAATGCTGCTTTATCAGCCTTTTGGCCATAATATAGGCATGGAAAATCTATTTATATTTTCTGTTTGTCGAATTCCATATACCAGGTAGGTCATTCAAAAGAATATTATTGTCTGATAATATTAGCTTTTGTCACACAATTATGATTTGGGGGTACTCTGTATATGCGTGCTGCAATTTGAGGTCTATTGACATGCCTGCTATAGAAGTTAAAACACTCTACCATTGTTTAGCAATATGGGGACCTTCAATTCTTTATTACATGTCTTAGGATCTGCATATCAAATTGCAAGTCTTAGGATCTGCATATCAAATTGATTTTTTAAATTACAAATATCTATAGAAATGAATTGTAGTTTTTCTTTAGTTTTAAAGAATTAAACAAGTTGTTTCAGATGTCTCAAAAGCTGAACATGCTGCTGATCCAAGCAACATTGTTAACTGAAAATATTGCCACTGGATTACATCTGGTAGTTGATATTTGTCTATTAATGAGAATATAATAAAAATTAATCTTCATCATCTATCAGTCCAAAGTCCATATCCCTTTTTCCATCCAATTTTTCCACAATACATGCAATCCTCAACTTACAACAGTTCATTTAGTGGCCATTCAAAGTTAGAGCAGCACAAAGTAACTTATTACCTTTTTTCACACTTACGACTGTTGCAACATCCCCATGGCCACATAATCAAAATTTGGATATTTGACAACTATATTTATGATGGCTGCAGTATCCCAGGACCAGCTTTTGCAATCTTCTGACAAGCAAAGTCAATGTGGAAGCCAGATTCAATTAACAACTGTGTTACTAACTTAACTGCAATGATTCATTCAATTCAATTCAGAATACAGCTGGGAGGGATTTCTAATTCAACCCTCTGCTCAAGCAGGAGACCCTATACCAGTGGTGGCTAATCTTTTTGGGCTCCNGTGCCAAAAATTGTGCATGCACTTGCACGCACGTGCCAGCGCCCAGAGGGCAATACACACACACCCCATGCCCCCTGCGCATGCGCACACAATCCCCCACACCGCCCCCTTACTTGCACTGCGCCTCCCAGTTGATTTTCGGCTGGTTTGAGGCCTTTTTTGGCCTCCNGCCTCTGGCAGGCTGAAAAAGGCCTCAAACTGGCCAAAAATCAGCTGGGAGGCGCACGCATGCGCAGTGCAGGTAAGTTTGCCTGGGGCTCGTGTGCCCACACAAATGGCTCGCATGCCATAGGTTCGCCATCACGGCCCTATACCATTTCAGACAAGTAGCTGTTCACTCGCTTCTTAAAAAATCTCCAGTGATGAAGCACCTACAACTTCTGAATGTAAATTAATCTGGGAATAATATTTGTTCACCTTGGCTCCTTTTTTTTTCTTAATACAGTTTTTTTTAAAGTGTGTAGAAAGTCAACCTATGTACAGTGGAGTTAAGTTGAGATTGCTATCATCAATGAAACAAGATGATAATTTGGTGATTTTGGAGAAGTCATAACCCAAGTAAAGCCACTACAGAATTGCATTACTGAATTGCTCAGAGGTCCAATTTGGAGTCCTGCATGTGAATGGGGTTTGAAGAAGACTGTGATACAGTTTTATAACATTTCTCTTTTTAATTGATGGTATCAGATTCTTTGTCATAGATCCATTTTGTCTTCATCATGTGCCTCAGTAATTCTCATACATACAGAAGAATTGTAATAAAAGAGAGAAGTACAATCATATTTTTCAATAATTTTTAATGTACGAATTCCAATAATTCAACATGTAGATTCCTGCATTCTAAATGCAACACAGGAAATTGAGGGGGGGATATTCTGGGGGGAAATACAGTAGCATATATGCTTAAACTGAATTTCATAGATTTAAGTGAGGACGGGGAACACGAGACATTATTGCTGATGCATGCTTGGTAATTAAGAAAATGAAACACCAAGTATTACCAACAAGAAGTCAGTACAAGTAGTCCTCAATTTACAACAAATTTTCATTGCTAAGCAAGACAGTTGTTAAGGGAGTTGTGCCCCATTTTATGACTTTTTTTTGCTACAGTTGTTAACTAAGTCACTGCAATTGTTAAGTGAATCATACAGTGGTTAATGGTTTAACTCAGAGGTGGTATTCAGCAGGTTCTGATCAGTTCTGGAGAACCGGTAGAGGAAATTTTGAGTAGTTCGGAGAATCNAGTATCCTTCCCCTGCCACACCCTCCAAGCCACACCCACAGAACTGGTAATAAAAAAAATTGAATCCCACCACTTTAACTCAATGACTGGGAAAGTTACAAATGGTGATCACATGACCCTGGCACATTGCAATTGTCATAAACAGATGATACCAAAATACAGCAATTCTATTATAATGGAAGAGGAAGCAAAATTATAATTGCTATAGCATGATGTTGTCTGTATTTCCATTGTAACCTAAAATATGCCTAAAAATGTCAGGGAGGGAGGGAAGGAAGAAAGTAGCAGTAGTTTACAGACTATCTTGGAAAGGCCTGATACCTAGGGGCAACTGTAAAAGTCACAAAGAAAGTGAAAATATGATCCCAGCTGTTGCCTTTGTTTTTCTTACAACACCTAGGCTACAGGGAGGAATTAGAACTTGTGGAAGAGTGAAATTTGCTCCACTGACAGCTTGGAGCAAACTGTTTAACTTCTCTCTTCACCTGCACATCAATTCTGAGAGATCAGAATAAAGTTATCAGTGGATCTGTGCAAAGAACTACTTCCATTTAAGCACCATATAAAATAACAGGAGTGGTTTCTTAATTTGAGAAATAGTGATCAGAAACATTATTTTACCACTTAGACTTCAAGAGATGGAGTCTTTATAGTTTAGAGTCCAGTGTTTTAAAGTCAAGGGAAACACAGGTCGCCCTTGACTTAACAACAATTCATTTAGTGACAGTTTGAAGTTACAATGGCATTGAAAGTAGTGACTTACAACCATCACAGTCTCCCCACAGTCACATGATAAAATTAGGGTGCTTGGCAACTGACATGTATTTATGACAATTGCAGCTTCCTGGGGTCACCATTTGTGACCTTCCCAGCCAGCTTCTGACAAGCAAAGCCAATGGGGAGAGCTAGATTTGCTTAACATCCATATGATTTACTCAACAACTGCAGTGATTCACATAGCAACCATGGCAAAAAAGGTCATAAACTTGGACATGACTCACTTAACAATCACCTTGCTTAGCAACAGAAATTCTGGTCCCAAATGTGGTCATAAGTTGAGGGCTACCTGTACATTTATTTTCCTTTTTAAAAACAAGGTGACAATCCCAGATCAAACCTGTCAACTAGATCTGACCACTTAAGGAAGGTTCCAGCTAATGGCTCACTTAGAAAATTGGGACCAGGAGTATCCAGCTGTGAGGATTCCAACTGGAATTCCATTTGAGAGGACCATGCTTTTCTTTGCTCAGCTAAACAGTTTCTCCAAAAGAAACTGAGCAAAGAAGAGCACCAGATATTTTCATTCCAATGGAACAAAAATGAGAATTGACACTGTATTGCTGTATTACTCTTGCTAAGGTAATGAAGAAGTTAGCTTGAACATTGATGTATACCTACTCTTTAAACTGGGGGTAGATTGCTTGGATGGCTATTCAGGTACTCCCTTTTCCTGCATATTCTATCTCCCTCATCTATCTTTATTTACTGCATTATCCTTCCATCTACATATTATTTTCTCTCTCACACATCACCATGAAGGAAAGAACCATATACATCCTGTAGATAGATAGAAGGCTAGCTAGATACATAGATACATAGATACATAGATACATAGATACATAGATACATACTGGAGAGAGATATTAGATACGAGAGANGAGAGAGAGAGAGAATAGCAAGAGCTATTAGAAATATTTGTCCTATAGGAAAATTCTAAAGCTCTCCTAACTCCAGGAGATTATTTTATCATAGATTAGATGTTTTATCTTTGATCACTCCTTGTATAAGGAAGAGGGGTTTGCCTTGAAAGACAGGAAGAAGAACTGCTACCAAGGCATCATTCTGATAAACCATGCCAGGAAAGGAATGTGGGCAAATATCTCAGACAAGCCCTCCCTAGTTGGCATTAAGATAAAGAGAGTGGGATTAAGAAGCACATTCAGACTTGAAAGGTTCTGTTGCTATAGCTTCGTAATAAAACTAATACAGACCCATATTGTATTGATTCCCTGGTGTTTGTGTTGAAAGGCTGACAGTCATTCACACATGAAATTTCCTGCTCAATTCAGCAATGACAAAACAAATGATTTAGAAATAACTTTTGTGGAATGTTCCCATAGATTTTGTGGAAATCTGTAGATTTTGTGAGGCTTTTCCACATCAAGCAGGTTTTCATCTCACTTCACCATTCCATTGGATCAGTTGGCTTTAAATGAGGAAAAGTTCCACATGCACAGGAAAAATATATTGCAAGTTAGACACACATAGTCTCTCACACACAGGCACACAAACTCTACACTATTAATGGAAATGAGTGCCCTGAAACTTTCAGCTGACATTTCCATATGGCCAGTTTTTAAAACCTCACAGACTTATGGATGTGCAAAAAAATAATGCCAAACAAATATCTATGTACCTATTAACAATGTTATTGCTTCTGGACAATTTAGCAGATGTAAAGTGTTAATTAGTTAAAACAGTAATATGGCTTGCAGTTTTATACATTGTTTCCAACTAGTAGCTAATGCTGAGCCTTTCAAATTAAATTAAACACAGCTCTTAATAGTAAAATAGTCAGTGGTTCCTCAATGTATAATGAGGAAAATTCTCAAGTTTTCAAAATACCTATAAAGATGAAATATATTTTGCATTATATTTTTAAAGAGTTTTTCAAACAAGAGTGTATTTATTCAAAACACGCTGTCAAAGAAACCATTCTGAAAAACGGGTCTAAGAACCGACATTACCTTCTTACAGGTAAATTGATGTTTACAACAGAGGTAGCCTCTGTAGGATTAAATTCATTCTAATATGTCAGAATTAAGAATCATCTAACAAGAATATGACTGATTCATATTCTTTAAAACATACTCATAACTTGTGGGCCAAACATTTTTTCTAGTATGGAAATTGTAGGTGAGGGATAAGAGGGGGAGCAGTGTAGATACTTTCCTATGCTCTATATTCTATATTATTCCTTTGTTCAAACTGAACATTTATGTATCTTCCAGCAGTTATGTCACCTCAATTTGCTAGATGTGTGGATGGATTAAATGTGTGTGACTATATTTCTTCTCTTTCACTTTGCTTGATAAAAATTTTGGAGAATTTAAAACTTGCTGTCAAGGTTCCGACTAACGAACTCGAACTTAAGCAAATCAGAGTTATTGCATCTAATTTACATTCTTGTGTTGGATTAATAAAGCAGGATCCTAATATAGATTTCAAATTTCTCCTCTTTATATTTCCTTTCTGTATTTTCCTTTATATGCTGTCCAATGCATTTGGAATGTTGACTCTTGGAAACTTTTCCTCAACATCACTTGTTGCAGCTGATGATAAGTGCTCAGTGAATAGAGGGGAAAGCACATGACAGACACATAATCATATTAATGCAGTGTAATGCTTCAACAAGGTGCTTCTTTGCTTATAAAGAGTGAAGCAAAGCTTCATTTCAGTTACATTCCTTTATTTCCTACTGTTTTGGTGCTTCTTTGGCTGGGTTACTGTAATACATCCTACTCAAAGTACTTACAATACANTCAGTTACATTCCTTTATTTCCTACTGTTTGGGTGCTTCTTTGGCTGGGTTACTCAAAGTACTTACAATACAGGTAGTCCTCAAATTAAGACCACTTGTTCATTCAAAATTATGACATCACTGAACAGCAGGACTTATGACCTGTGGCCAAAGTCCCAACTGTTGCAGAACTCCAGTTACGTGACCTCTAAGGATCTTTGATTGAATAAAACATTAAGATTTCTAAAACTGCAACTTGGATACTATAGAAGAGTTGGGAGATGACCTCACTTAAAAAGACCTTATGAGCTGTAGGGATAGAGTGGGTTCCTTTTGAGTGGAAAAGTCTCAGGGTGGCAACTGCACTGTGCAACACTCACCAGGAATGAAAAAGTGTCTCTATAGTTACAGTCAGCCAGGCCAGGAGTAGCACTCCAAGGTATTTATATCCATGTATCTGGTTATGGCAGGCGGCAACGAAGGGAAGGGCCATATCATTTTTTGGGAGCATGCCC
>AZIM01005680.1:19456-31304 GCA_000516915.1 Ophiophagus hannah | reverse complement strand
GCACCATCGTGCCTCCCGTCCCTGTTCTATTGTCCCCATTTATTCGTACCTATTTCCTATATTCTTACTCATGTTTATACTTATATCTATTATCTATTATCTTGTGATTGACAAATGAGATAAATAAATAAATAAACAAACAAACAAACTACTGGTTCGCTTAATAAACATATGTAAAAGCTACAGTAAAAGTAGTCATAAAATTAAGTTCGGCAGTGTAGTACCTTGACTTAAAACTGCAATGACTTACAACTGAAATTCTGCTCCCAATTGTGCTTCAAAGTCGAGGACTACATATATCATAGCCTAATTATTTTATTTAAAGTGTAACTTTTAAAATTCTTTTTTAAAAATCCTCTTTAAAATCCTCCATACCTGAAATCTTTGCTAGAGATGAAATGTTGTGGTCACTGATGACGGGGTTAGAAGAAGGGCAACACTTTTATGAACTGTTCTGTGGTTTCTGAGCTTTTGTACACACAAAATGGTTAGAAAAGAAAGATTTCAAAACTGTACATGGAGAAATTGCTATTTTACATCTATTAGGAAGTAGACTGAATCTATTGCCCAAAGACAGATTAATATTTTTTCATAATAGTCAATCTTGCCATAGATGAATTCTCCTATTCATTAGTACTTATAGTTTGTTTTAGAAATAATTGGAATTAAGCTGTAGTACTCTGATGAATTGTGTTATGCCTACTTAGTATTAATACCTCCTTATCAGCAAAATTGAGCATTGCAACTTAGTGTAATAGGGTGCAACTGCTCGTAATAATTTCATCAAGTTAATGATATCCTAGTTTACAAAGTTCAGGTGATCATTACATTTCTGAGGGGAAAAAAAGACCAGGTTAATAACTTTGTGAAAATACTTATCAACCAAATAAAATGTTGGAAAACATTTATATAAAGGGGCCGAAGCACTGCATTACTCCCATAAAAGATTAGAACTGGCTGAAAAATGCAAAGAAAAATACTGAGGAAAAAGGTCCCTAGTTCATCCTTATGGGAGAGGACTTTGGACACTGGTTCAAAACATTGTTGACTGTTCCATTTTAAGTCACAATTATCTGAGCCAGAGCAGCATATTTGCAATCTGCCCAGTGCTTCCCTTACCTAGGCATAGATTATAGATCTGTAGATGACGAGGCAGCACCCAGACATGCATGTGCTGTATTTTGTTACAGAGGAGAAAATATATTCCTGTTGCTATTGCCAGGAAAGATATTGGAAAGAATGCTAGAAGCCATGCTCTGCATGATGTTCTATCTGTTTTAAGTAGGTACTGAACAACTTTTATTACAAAATTGTCAATGGTCTCCCATCTGTTTGGCATTAATAAACACAGACAGTGAAATACACGGAATAGGTCTCAACACTCTAAAACTATAGTTTTTTGCAGGTGAGATTGGTAGATACAAAAATAGAATTAATCCCATGACATCTTGAACAATGATTCAGAATATGAAATAGCTATAAAATATCTAGCCAAGTAATATTTAAATGATCAGTACACTAACCTGCCAACAGACCATGAGGGCAGAAAGGCAAGTACTTAATGGTAGAATATGCAGTATATGATGAAGTCACTATGTACATGTCATCATTTTGGCTTCATTGTGGTTTGCTTCAATGCTAGTGAACAGTATGAATGCCTTTGGGCAATATGATTTTTTAAAATATATTTTTCTAATATAGTTTATGGCATAAGATAAAGTCTAACCCAAACAATAAGCAATTTTAGATGTAACATTCCTATCTTTATAAACTATTGTTGATAAAGTTGTGAGAATTGTTTTGACTCTTGACTTTTTCCTCCATGTTCTGGCTTTGACTTACAGTTCTTAATTTACCTTTTCAGGGGAAAAAATAAAATCAAAGAAAGACTGTGTCCAGACAGCCTTGTTTCTGCAGCATGACTTTTCTTTATTGTTTTAGTTATTTGTAGAATGGCAGCATGCAGTCCATACATCTTATACCTGCTCAGTGTTTATTTCAAACACACTGACATTATTTTCCAGCATGCAATCTCTCCATCTCTTTTCCTTACAGAGATAATTGGAAGAAAATCGTCTAATATGATGTATTAGAGTAGGCAGTTTCCTAGAAAAGCAATCCTACTTAATAACTTTCCTTCCAAACTTAGACAAATAATGGTATACAATGCTGTTGTTATAAAATGTGTGATGCAATGCAAAATCTTCAATATTCAAAACATGTCTCTAATATATTTTGTTTCATGATTTCTTTGCAGCATCAGTTGCATCTACTTGTAATGACCCTGGGACCCCACAGAATGGAAGTAGATATGGAGACAGCAGAGAGCCTGGAGATACAATCACCTTCCAATGTGATCCAGGGTATCAACTCCAAGGGCAGGATAAAATTACTTGTGTACAACTGAACAATCGATTCTTTTGGCAGCCTGATGCACCAACATGTTTAGGTATTGACATGAAATGTTGGGCAACTTTGAGTTAAACTAAAGTATACTCCCTCATGATATTCTCAGTGGTCATTCAGGGTGATACTACATACATTTCATGCATCAACTATGAATCTTACAACTTATTTATGAAAAGCGATAAACTTCTATTACCAGTAAATACTGATAAGCCACAACTTGTTTGTAGATAGCTTACTTGTATTCTTAAAATTTCAATTTCCTATGATTGGGTATTCTGGATGTGAGTTTCCTAGAGTATGCATCTGATTACAATATATATTTTAGCTTAAGAAGACAGTAAAACATGGATTTGAGGGCTTCTTGGTGCTCTCTGGTTGTTTTCTTGCAGTTGTTTTATTACACAACTAGATAACATCTTCATCATTATTAAAACGTAGATTTGTCAATTATTCTTTTTAATGACTGGTAAATCAAGTTCTTTCCTGCAGCTCTTGAGAGCTGACAATCAATCATCTTATCTCAAATAGCAGTATACTACCAAAATCTGGACGTATGCCAGCTGATCAACAGAAGATCCTAGAGCTTCAACTATTAACTTACAATGCTATATCTGAATGCATAAAGTCTGCACTTACTGCATTGCAACATTTAATGTAAACTTCAGGAATGGGCAATTTTTGTAGAATTGAGTTGTAGTCCTTGTTGGCATTTCTTGTAACCCTAATCCAGAGTGGTTTTACCATGTTTATAACAGTGTACAGTGCCTATAATACTTCTGAAATAGATAACTGGTTTCGGTATTCCTTTACTGTTTAGATTTCTTTCAAATTATTTTCTCAAAATAAGGAAATTGTCAGGACAAATTAATATTCATATTTCATTTAGGTAAATAGGGGGCATGCCTGAAAATCCTGGAAGTAATGACAGAAAGGAGCAGACTGAAATGGGAACTTGAGCAATTGCTCTGCATTCTAGTAACTAAGCTGATGAATACAGTAGATGATCATTACAAAGCCTATGCTAGAATAATCAGAAATAGGCAGAAACAATAGATTGTCTCTGACTTCATCTGTAGAAACCCAGCCAACTTTTTAGGGCTGTGAACCAAATGACATGGTCTTTGGTAGAACCAGCTGGTGCATTAGTACAACTGAGCTCCATTATAAGCAATTTGCATCACTTATCTTTATTTTTTTTCCCAGATTCAAGCTGGTCTTTGTACGATTTTAGGAAATGCTATTCCTGAGCTATCTTGTCCACCATTTAAATTTCTGTTTGGATTAATGCAACTGCTTCTCATAATTCATGTATCTGGTCTTCTTTTTGCCTATTAGATTCCTACCTAACATGCTTAGGATTCCTGGATTCTACCCTGAATTCTTTCCTGAAATTGTAATTGTTCTTGTCAGGGAAAAAAAATGCCTATCACCTTAAAGAGCTTAAAGAGCTATTAGTGAGATCCTTGCATTAAGAAGCTATGAACCTAACCACCTTAGATATTTATTTGCTTTCTCCAACATCCCATATTTAATTAAGATGTAGCAAAAGGCAGTGATACAACATATCCAGCATTTCTTAGAAAAAAACAAATTATCTATTTCTTTTTCCCTATGGGGACTTAGTTTCTGTTAACCCTGGACTGGGTTTTTAGAAAGCCTCAAAATATTTTTGAATTCTGAAGAATTTAATTTGGGAGGTCAAACTGATGCTGCAATGGACAAGATGAATTTTTTGATAATTCCAAGAGTTGGATTTCCAGGTTTGGAGATGTCCCCATATGGACTAGAAGTTTTAAATTAACAATTTAAATTAACAGCTTAATAGCTTAAATTATAGTCTTTTTGGATCCAGAATGATCTCTTGTTGGAAAATATTAGAAGAGTTTTGAGATTTCATTACAATAAAAATCTAGAAAGGAAGTGATATATTTGATCCAGTTTTTAAAAAAGAAAATGACAACATGGGTTGACTAGTATTGTTACTCTAATGAAAATTATAAATGTTCTCTCCTACTGTTTACAAGAACCCTAATTTTAAGTGCATGATTTAAAATTTAATTGTTTACTTGAAATGGAACTGTACAATTTTCCCCTTGTTTTTTAAACCATAATTTTATTAAAGATTATAATTATAACCCAAAGACTAATACAAACTAAAGAATAGAAGAAATAAATAGAAAAAGTAGAAGGGACAGAAAAAAGGAAAAATAGAGAAATAGAAAAGAAAGAAGAGAAAGAATAAAGAGAAAGAAATACATAACAAAGTGTCCTTCCACCTTTGTAAGTGGTGAAGTGGTATATTTCATAACAAGTATAACCAAGTTTAGTAACTTCCCACTTTGTCAAATACGACAAAAGATCACTTCTTCCCATATCCCATCTCTCCATTCTACTTTTTTTTCTTCTCCCAATCTTTATTCAGTCAGGCAGAGAAATGTCTGGAGTGCTCTAACTTTATTATTGGGCTGCTTTATTAAATGAACTTCACATGCCTAAGGGAAGAACTTTCATACTGGAGAACAAATACTGTACTTACACATTTTTTTATACAAGAGATTTTCATTGTACTTACAATTGTTGTGATAAATACTTGAAAATAAGGTGTCAGAAAGAAATGTATAAGAACCTAAATTATTTTGACAGTTTCCACTCCTCAGTTTTGACATGTGATCATTTTTATTTTCTTATTCTCTCCTGTGTGACAGCTGCATGTGGTGGAAATCTTACAGGTCCAGCAGGTGTTATTTTATCACCAAACTATCCACAACCATATCCTCCTGGGAAGGAATGTGATTGGAGAATAAAAGTAAACCCTGATTTTGTCATTGCTTTGATATTCAGAAGGTATTTCAAGAACTGTGTTTTCTTTTAAGTGACATTCAAAAATTGCACAATACATTATTGAGCTTGGCTAATTACTTTTTAAAACTATGCCATAGGCAGCGCTGAATGATGTGGGTCTGGGTATTTAGGGTGGGGGTTTTTTTTGGTAGCATGTTAACTTTAGGGCATAAATATTGTAATTTTCAGGGGTTGCCCATTTTAATATGGTGGAAAACTATCTTGAGAGTGTTCAACAATAATTTGGGGGAGGCGTATGCTGAAAAAATGGGACTTGGAAGCTAATTGCTGCCTATCTATGCCTTACATCTTCATCAGTGCTTCATGACACATAAAACAAGTAATGACATAAGAAAAATATATGAGTTACTAAAGGAATCCTTTAGGGTTAGGGTTAGGGTTAGGGTTAGGGTTAGGGTTAGAGTTAGGGTTAGACTAAAAGGATCCATCTAGTCCTACGTCCATCAGAAGGCGTATAATTTCTGCCCCTCTCTACCTTTTTCTTGTGATCCAATTATAGAAGTGCCAGATGTAACCTATCTCTTATAGTGTCAGAAAAGAAAAACAATTATGGTGAAGATAGTTGCCATAATTTGAAACTGCTAATGCAATAACTGGATTCAACAGAGTAGTTTAGTTTCCCACTTAACTCCTTTCATACTCCCAGATACAAAAAGTAATATTTTAATAAGGTTCTAAAAATCAAGTCATTGCATGACCAGAATGAAACCTCATGTAAACTTACTCAAGTTTCTAAACTGAGCCTGGGTTTGTGTAGTGGAATGATTATAAGGCTGAATTAAGTAAATTAATAACCTCTTTTTATGTTGTTTCTATGAAGTTAGATTGAAAAAAAAACTTGCAAAAATAAACAAAAACCTTACTTATAGAGTGAAAAACAGTGTAATGAAATATTTCACAAATAATATAATTTACACTGATAAACCACTATCAGAACACTACCTAGAAATCTGTATGGATGCAATCACCAGGTATCAAGTTCAATATAAACTTAGTTTAATTCATAACTTTTACTTGATTACGAAGGAGCATGGTGGCTCATGTGGTTAGGATGCTGGGTGGCAAGTTAGCAAACCCACATTCAAGACCCGAGTGCTGCCGTGGGGTGGGGTGAACTCTCGTCCTTCCTCCAGCTCCTGCCAGGGACATGAAAAGAGCACCTAACTGGGTGTTCCCCAGGCAACAATGATGTTACCAGCTAATCCTTTCAATGCAGAAGCGCTTCAGTGCTTCTGACACAAATGCGATGCGATTTGATTACCAAGTGGATGCTGGTAGCACAGACTCTGTCCAACTTTAGCTACTGTGCCACCTGTGGCCCTTTTTGATATGGGAGGTCCTGATGACAATCCCTTATATCCTCATTACCTCAAAACTAGATTATTGCAATATGCTCCTTTTGAACTGAATTTGAAGGTTAGCCCATATGTTAGTGAGTAAAAGTCATTTTAGCAGCTTAATCCGATCTTTTGGGCACTACATGAGTTACTTGTATGTTTCTGAGTGCAACTCAAAGTCCTGGTTTTGAGCTATATAAATGTTGTATTATATTATGATGGGAACTTTTTTCTCCAAGGAGAATTTGCCTACTCATTTGTGGTCAGCTGGAGAGTTGAGGCACATGCTCCCTTTTTCTTCAGATGTTAACAAGGTGGGGGCAAAGCAACCTCATCCTTCTTGAGAGTGTTATTTCTTAGGTTTAGACAGCTCCTAAGTATTTAGAGTTTATAAATGAAGCAAAAATACTAGATTTATAGACCATGGAGTCTTTCATAGTGAGATTTTTTAAAGGACACTTGATTGATTGTTTATGTTTATTTATTTGTTCAATATATATAGCAACCCAATTCAAAATGAGTCTGGACAGTTTACAAAGCAGTCCTTAAACAACTGCCTCCTTCACAATTACAAGTTAATGAGAAAGTAACTTTATGACCAATCCTCACATTTATGACTTTTCAGGTCTGTAAAGCAAAGCAAAGATCAAAAGCACAGTCACAGTTTCACTTAGTGACTGTTTTCACCTAACAACTTGTCAGTCACAGTTGTGATTATTAAATGAGAAGTACCTGTGCAAAAATTGAAAAACAAGATAAAATATCAACCTTAACTGTTTCTGACATTTTTATTTTATTTATCATATACTAAGTGACAACAGAAAGTCCATAATAATTATTCAAATATTCCTGGTTGAAGGGGAGCAACTTTTATTCTCTTCAATTCCCAATGATAACGACTTTCTTCTTCCGCAGTAAATCAACCAATTAATCACTAACAGTTGCAGCAATATATTAAAAACAATTCAAAAACCAAAACATTACTTACAATGTTTATTAGGATATGCATGCATGTGTTTTATATATTGATTGACTGTGTAAACCCTATATGTCTACCCCAAAGTAAGTTTTTTTTAATTGAAATAGTTGTATTCCCAAGTCACTACTTATAAAATACAACTATTTTCTCTAAAATGTATTTCAAATATTTGTGTATATTTTAAAGAAAATGGTGTCTACTGGTCCCACTTTTTTCATGTGACCTTTCTGATCAATGTTGGGCAAATAAGATTTAGTGTTAGCGCCCAACCTCTTCCTGCTGGTTTTAGCAGGGGCAGGAGCTATCAGGCCACCGTGATACAGATTTCCATTTTTTCTTTTATATCTAGAAAAGACTGAAGAAAGCCTTAGAAGCAGAACTACTGTTTATGCCAAAATTTGACTCATAGAAAATAAAGAAGAAAAAGGGATGAACAGAAAACATGGAAATATAAATTACCATGCATACATTGCTGCTTGGAATCTTTTTGTGAGAAATAAATACAAATGCTAAAGAAAAAATAATTGGAACACTTCTGCTAGTGATATTTTTTTCTTTCCCCCCAAATTCAGAGACATTTTATTTTCTTGGTTTTCTATTTCAGTTTCAACATGGAACCTAGTTATGATTTTTTGCATATTTATGAAGGAGGAGATTCTAACAGCCCTCTGATTGGCAGTTTTCAAGGTTCCCAGGCCCCAGATAGAATAGAGAGCAATGGCAATAATCTGTTCTTGGCATTTCGGAGTGATGCTTCAGTTGGCATGGCAGGATTTGCCATTGACTATAAAGGTAAATTTAAAACAATATATATTTACCATATTATATGATACGAAGTTTACCTATTTTATATCCAGTTTCAATGAAGATGAAGTTTGTGTAGATTTGTAGCAACATTAGCAATAATGATATGGGATTGGATTTCTAATTGCCCATAGTGACAAATATCATTAATGGCACTTTCTAGAATAGTGTTCAATGATAACGTCATTAATATGGTTACATACTACACTCAGGAAAAAACTTATCTTAGTTATATTGGACTGATTTTATAAATTACTCTTATCTTAATTGTATTAGATATATTTTATAAAGTCTTAAAATGTGTTTTATATTAAATGTGTTGCAGCCACCTTATTTAGAAATAAAATAAAAAGGGTTCTCTATTATTATCCATAGTTTAAAGTTCCTACATTACATTTACACTTATTTCTATACTAATTTGGAACTGGTTAATGTTTTTTCTATAACTACTTTCAAGTTTCAACTGGAAGCTGGGCTGAAACCATTTAGATAGCTCACAAGAAAATCCAAGAACTGAGAATAAAATAATATTTATTGAAAGAGTTTGAAAGCTAATGCCAAACAGTATTTCAACATTTCTGCTTATTCACAGTCTAGCATTATTTATAAGATAAATTTCAAAACTTTTATTTATTTTTTATTCTGCCCTGCCTAATTTTTGATTCTCCCTTTTGGGAAAGCTGGTTGTGTCCTTTGGTCTTTTGTTTTTACAGTAATCAGGCTTGCTCTTAATTTGGTTTCTTATTGAATGAAAATTAACTGCCTTGCCATGATTGGTTTGCTCTTAGGTTCAGTCCAGTCTTCCACTGCTTTTTTCTTTATTTTTTCCATTTGAATGATATAACCTCTTTAGACATTCTCCTATTTTTCCAAATATTTACTTTTGCTCATCTGAATACAAGTGGAGGACAGAGAAGGGAGATAAATTCTCAGTTTCAAACCAGTTTTGAAAAGCAACAAGCTATAAACATCCCACTGGTTTCAAAAAGATATGTAGTTCTCTAAAGAATTAGTCATATTGCAGTAGGATAAATTATGTTTAAAGGCAAAGCAAGGCCTTGCATATTCACTGAGAGTTATTTTAATATTTATGGCTATATAATATACTCATATCTGCAATTTGAGCACAAATTATTTAAGGAATGCATATACTTTTCATTTAATATAAAATTAGTTTTTCCACTATATAAAATATGTATCTTTATTTTCTGACAGATATTCATTACCACTTATGTTTAATTACATAATGCTATTTGATTTTTTGCCATAAGAATATTCCATAGTGCAATCTTGCTTAGCTCATTGGTTAATTTATTTAGTTTTGCTTAAATTACTATATCTGCGTAGAATTCACAAGATCTTTTTTCTAAACAGCAAAGTCCTAATGCTTTGCAAATAAAAATAAATAAAATGTTCATGACAAACACAATTTTTAAAAGGTCACCCCAAACAAGTCTGTTTATAACAGTTGCTTTAGCATTGTAGAAATGAACAAATATATTGCATTCTTTAATTTAATCATGAAGCTTTTATTTCCCTAAAAAGTGGCTATTTTACAGACATTGCTAAAAATAAATCCTTAAAAATTCAGACATTTTTAACTTATGAAAATTGTAATGTCTATTACAATAGAAACTGATACTATATACTCAAAAGTCAGTCCTAACAAGTTCAATGGGACTTAACTATCAGTATACTGAATATTTGTAGTAACTAAACATGCAAGTTATGTTTTTCCTATGGAAAAATACTTGCAAATATTATTCTCATTAAAAGCTTTCAGATCCTTTTCTGATTGGTTATTCAAAATATGCTATGGTTGGTGAAGTTGAAAAATATGATAGATCCAAGAAAACTGTTAAGGCTTCTAGTTTGTGACCTAGTTCAGCTGACAAAGCTAATCAAAGCAATCTTAGACCTCATATAATAACTGAAAATTTGTCTAAAATGTATCCTCATAAGCAATATTGTCTTTATGTGCAGTTGTAATAGTAATTTCAGATTAAATTCTAATAATCCCAATCTATTTGCGAAGAAAAAGATATATGGATGGATGGACAGACAAGCTTGCTCAGCTAGATGAAAGTGAGACAGGAATTAAGTAAACTGTTAGTAACTTTTTTCATTCCTGGAGTGGATTATATTGATTCAACTTGATTCCTATATTTTATTTTAAAGAGAGTCTTAACCCTCTTTCTCTTTTTCTTTAGAAAAACCACGGGAAGCTTGTTTTGACCCTGGCAACATAATGAATGGAACCAGAATTGGAACAGACTTTAAACTTGGGTCAAGTATTACTTATCAGTGTGATTCAGGTTACAAGATTATTGATCCTTCTACTATCACTTGTGTGATTGGTGTTGATGGAAAACCTGCATGGAACAGAGTCTTGCCATCTTGTAGTGGTATGTATGAATCCTGGGGAGGGGGGTTATGAGAAATTGTATTAGTAAAACTATTCTTATTGTTCCCTCTATTTTGGCATTCATACAATGTTCTTCTAGCAAGGTAGGGCAACTGATGAAAGACAGAAGGAACAGCTCTTGTTTTCTTATTTATTTTAACATTGCCATTTAAGGTGATTTTTTTAAAAAAGAAAAGACAGACAAGTGGTTTTCATGGGGGGATAATAGGAGGTAAATATTATGTACATGGGATATTCTAGAAAAATCATCAGTTTCCTTTTTAAAAAAATTAAAAAACCTTGAGAATTTCATTAGATCCATTTTACAGTATATCTATGGAATATACAGTGCATTCAGAAAGTATTCAGACCTGTTCACTTTTCCAGAAGGACAACCCTTATTGCAGTCCTCCAACGATCTGGGCTTTATGGCAGTTTGGAATTTGCAAAAAAGCACCTGAAGGACTCTCAGATGGTGAGGAACAAGATCCTCTAGTTTGATGAAACCAAGATTGAATTGTTTGGCCTCAATTTTAAGTCTGGAGGAAACCAGGCACCTCTCATCACCTGCCCAATATCATCCCAACAATGAAGCATGCTGGTGGCAGCATCATGCTGTGGGGGTGTTTTTCAGCAGCAAATACTGGGAAACTGGTCAGGGTTGAGGGAAAGGGAAAAGGAGCAAAGTGCAATGAAATATCTGTTCCACAGTGCTCAGAACCTCAGACTGGGCCAAAGGTTCACTTTCCAACATGACAACGATCCTAAACACCCAGCCAAGACCACACAGGGGTGGCTTAGGACAATTCTGCAAAGGTCCTAGAGTGGCCCAGCCAGATCCCTGACTTGAACCCTATTGAACATCTCTGGAGGGATCTGAAAATGGCTGTGCACCGACAGTCACATCCAACCTGATTGAGCNGCAAGGAAGAATGGCAGAAACTCCCCCAATCCAGATGTGCAAAACTTGTCATGTCATACCCAAAAAGTCTCGAAGCTGTAATTGCTGCCAAAGGGACTTCAACAAAATAGCAATAGCAATAGCACTTAGAC
>AZIM01005680.1:0-13563 GCA_000516915.1 Ophiophagus hannah | reverse complement strand
TATATATATATATATATATTTGAAACATTATATATGAATTGCTTTAAGGCTAATAGAGCCAGAAGTGTCTCAAATAACTGGTGCAAACAACACTGAGAAACGTCTTGGTAATTTTTCATTTATCTAAAACCTTTTCATTTCTTCTCTGAGCTCTCTTACATGTTAAATCCTTTCCACTGCTGTTGAGTGTCCTTCTTTCCAAGGCTTTTTGTTACTTATTCTAACAAAAATGAGGACAGTAATACTGAGGGTGAGACATTAATAAATGTTATAAATAAATATTAATGCAGTTTAAAAAATAGAAAATAATTACTTGAAGCTAGCAGATGGCTTCTTTTTACTAGGCTATCTTTATATTAAGGTATTAGAACAATACCTTACAATTAGAATAGATAATAATAGGTTAAAAATTAGACATAGAAACCTCTCTATTAAAATATTATAAATAAGTTCACAACTTGTATCCAGTGTCATGATACTCAGATTTTCTATATGAAACCAAATCAATATTTAAAATACTGTACAAAGGGAAAATAGTTATTTGAGACTGACTCAAATTCTGTTCAGAATGTTTTGTTTCAGCAGATGTTTCTATGAGTGGAAAATGGGTTGAGAGATTTATTTTGCTGATCTCTATTCTACGCAGACAAAGCATGCCATAGGGAATTGAGAGATCTTTTGGCATAGCAGGGATATGACTACAGAAGAGAGAAGAGCATCAGTGAAAAATCATATTTTTGCTATCTGTTCATTGAATCATCCATTGAGCCAGAAAGCCTTAAAAATTAAAGAAATGTACAGCTCTTGGGAAATGTTTTGGCTGCAAAAAGACTCATTTTTCATCAAACAATGTTGTAATTTACAATTGTTAGTTTTATATTTTAGCAAACTACATGGAAGCATAAGTAATACATGTCCATGTTTATCCACATTTTAACATCTGATGTTAACAGAAAAATGTGTGGTTATAAAGCGGTATTGACTTGACGTGATCATTTGACAAAAAGTATGTGCGTATTTATAGCACAAAAATATTTCCCATTTAGCTGGTGGTAGTTTCCCAAACAAATTAGTACAAGGTATTAATGCCCTTTTCAAAATCTGAAGTTTGAATCTTCTAGATATGAGGATCTCCCAGACAGAAATATGGGTTTAGAAATCTAAACAGATTTATAAGACTTCAGATGGCATGTAGATCCAAAGTAGATTTCTGTTTCACACTGATGTATTTTTCCCCATAAAAGTTGAAGCAACTTAGTGAGAAGCAGCACCTGTCTAATTTAAGAAAAATATGTCAAGCTATTTTGTATCAGACTTCTTTAAATTCCAGTTTGTGACAGACTTAATTGAAATTTGCAACCTATCTTTGAAAAGAGACAAATTCAAGGAAGAAATGTCAATTAGCCCAACTAAGAAGACTAGGAATGATAGCAAAATAAGTCCTCTCAGTATGGCTTTTCAATGTTCAGAGATTTCTTGTGATCTGTCAGATCATTTGAGAAGTTCTCAATTTTTTAATGTAAATTTGGACAGTGGCTTATAAAATATACCTCCTATAACACTATAGAAATACTATAAGCCATAGTAATACTAGGGTGCAGATCAAATAGGAGTGGAAGAGGAGACTTCCTACCTCCACCCCAAAAAGATTTTTTTTACAGAAAAGCTAGGAATACTCTAACACTAATTTCATCTGATATTTCTTGTATTATATGCTACTTTTGAATTAGGCAGGCTTCCCCTCAGAGTAAATTGATTTGCCTACAGGTATTCCTCGATGTACGACCACAATCAAATCAAAACATTCTGTTGCTAAGCAAGACAGTTGTTAAGTGAGGTTTACCCCATTTTACAACCTTTCTTGCCACAGTTATTAAGTGAATCACAGCAGTTTTTAAGTTAGTAACATGGTTGTTAAATAAATCTGGCTTTCTGATGATCCTGGGGCACTGTAACCATTACAAATACATGCCAGGCAACTGAATTTTGATCATGTGACCATAGGGATGCTGTAACAGTTGTGTGAAAAAATATCATAAGTCACTTTTTTCAGAGTTGTAACTTCAAATGGTTACTAAAGAAATGGTTGTAAGTTGAAGACTAGCTGTATTTTGCTTAAAGAGTTTTTATTTTGTTTTAAGTTGTAATCATTTATAAATGGAAGGTCAGTACTCAATAGAAGGCACATAGCTTTAGGTTTCCAAATAAATGTTTTTAAAATTAGTTGTTTTCAATTTATTGATCTGAGTTCCAACCCAAACTTTTTCATGCAATGTTATAACTGAATAAAAACAATTAAAGATTTAGTCACTAGTTTGAGCCTATGGTCTCCAATGGACTCTTGGATGGCCATAGGGTAACAACTAGTTTGAAAGTGAATTAAAAGTATAGAAGTATAGAAACAACTATACATTGTTGGGGAAATTTTAAAAAATGCAGTCTTGTTCAGGAGCCATCTTGATTCTACTTCCCCTAAGGCAGTAGGCTGTTTTATCTAGTGCAATAAAAAGTGGAAAGGTTATTTTGGCATAAATCCCTTGGTTCCTTGAAGATTTCACCTCCCACAGAATTTGCTCCATGGAGTACAGTATGTACCTTTTGCTTGGCATAGGAAGTGGTGAATGGGAATGACAATATTTAAGGAAAAGTACCTCCCAATTATTGTTTTTAAAGGGGATCAAGGTGCTGTTGATCACAGTGGCAATGTGAAGTGCATATTTAACTCTTGATTAAAGAAATTTAATCATGCTGCATGACTGTTCCAAAACTATCAGGATTTGCAGATGCTAAGCGCTAGATCAGAACTTTCAAACTCGCAGCCCGCGGGCTGGATGTGTCACATGCTGGCCATGCCCATGCCCGGTTTAGTGAAGGGATGGAAAGTCATGATACATCACATGACACCACTGTGACACTGCGAGTTTGACACGCTTGTGATAGACATATCAAAACAGTGGTGTCAGGATTCCGGCAGTTACTCCAATTAAAGTTGACAAGTGGTTGCTAAAATAGGGCAGTAATCTGTGTCAAAAATTTACTTCTTTTGTTTATAAATTTAAATTTTAGCACAATGATCATGGAGAATAAAGCAACATACAACATGATCAGTTGTGATATTAATCATATATTATTAACTTGTATTATATAATATCGATATATTAATTGTGCAGTGAGCAGGCTGAAGGCAAATGGAAACTTTATTAGTATCAGCCTTTCCTCATTAAAGGGAATAGCCATGAAAAACAAAGTATAATTTATATGGCACTTTTAAGAGACACCAAGATTTCAATTTAAGCACATTTTCTAAATTGTAATTATCCCTGAATACTTATTTCAATGTTAGCTTGTATTGAATCCTATTGCAATTCTAATACAATATATTTATATATTACAAGAAGAGGTATTATATTTTTATTTTTAATTACAACTCATTAATTTGACCCATTTTTCTGTATTTACACGTGTTCTTTCTCAGCTCCCTGTGGAGGCCAGTATACTGGATCAGATGGAGTAGTTTTATCACCAAATTATCCTCAGAACTACACTACTGGGGTGACTTGTCAATATTCAATTACAGTTCCTAAAGAATTTGGTAAGTCTGACTTTTCACTAAGCCTTTATTGTCATTAATTCTTGGTGGTATTCTTGGTATACTATTTGCTTAACAAAGTTTCAGTAATAACACCTCAGTAACCTAGGATTGAATTAGCTAAAGATAATTATTGTTTATGAATTTAAACATCACTTTTATTTTATTATTTGCTTATTCACTAAATTACTTATTAGATTTCAGCTTGCATTTCTGTTTTATTTTCCAACAGAGTAGTCTATAGAGATAAAATAAAATATGTGCTAAAATTCACTTAAAATCAGAATTAAGAGAATACTGAAAGAAATTAAAGTTTGACAAAAGGTATATATTTTTATTATCTTCCTGAACATCAAGCAGATGAGAGTCAAATGTTACTTCCTAGGGAGTGCAGTCCACTCTCGAGGGTTCAAGAGAAGCCTCTTTCCTGCATAGCAAATATCATGGCGACTGCCAGAATTTGTTTTGAAGTAAATAAATAATATAATTCACATCTGAGAGACAGCATTCATTCCTCACCATGGCTATATTTGGATACTAAGTGGTAGAAAAGCATTTGCCAATACTCTAGCTCTGAGATAAGGGAGTCATTTTCAATTCCCTTCAGGTTAGAGAGAATCAGAGGGTGTGGGAGGGCAAAATTACTCCACTGAGTCGGCACTTGGCATGAGCAGTGATGGTCTCCCTTTCCTGGTTCTTTTCCCAGGTTTGGCTATGTTTTGGAGATTATATGACAGAATATTGGATGGTCTTTATCTTATTTTGTCATCTGGTAGATTATTGCATCAAAAGCATTTAAGGACTACCACATAAATTGAACACTGGAAATATAGCACCATTAGAAATCATAACGTGTATCAACCCATCTGACACCCTTTCCCTTCGTATGGTGCCTGCAAGAACTCAAATCTAAATAATAATAATTAAAACTCTTAATTAAATCAGCCAAAATCTCACAAGGTTTGGAAATCTTGTCAGAATTTGGTGTTCCATCTGAAATCTTATAGATTTTAGATACTGGAATATACACATATAAACGTAGAGCTCTATATACTTTTGGCACATACATGCATACACACTCATGCACCAGACACCACTTGTAACAGCTCTGTGAGCCACCAGTCATAGGTTTGGAACAATTGGGACTGATATATTGAGACCTTTAAAATAACACATGGATTTTCTAATTTGTCCAGAAAGCTACTAAATATGCCCTAGGTCTTGAAATAGCCAGGAGACAGTGAAACTATTATTTTTTGCATGAGCTTCTTAACATTTAAAATGCAGTTGCATTTTTGTACTTTTTTTTCAAAAATAAACAACTCTAACATAACCAGCACCAGTGCAAAGCTTCAGGAACAATATAAATATAATAATAGTCTAATTTTTATTAATTTTCCCCCTGCATTTTGTGACTTTAGACACAAACGTAATCAAGTAAGAGATGAAGTAGAATCCACTAGATGTTTACAGAAAAGTAATTTTCATTAGTTGTAGACCAAATGTAATTTGTTTTGCAAATAAATAATATTTCCTTTTGTTACTCATGTTTTATAGTTGTGTTTGGACAGTTTGCGTATTTCCAAACAGCTCTAAATGATGTAGCAGAATTATTTGATGGAGAACATCCTCAAGCTAGACTTCTGAGTTCACTTTCTGGATCTCACTCAGGTAAAATAGTACATCTTAAAAAAATATAAATAACACCAAAATTAACTTAATTTCTTAAGTATAGAGTTTCAAATCAGCAAAATGGAATGTGCTAATGTTGCATATATTCAGAGTGTTTTATTAGGCAATGCAAATATTATACCAGATATTAATACTTATTTGGGAAATCGGCATAATTTTTATGCATATAGACATATTAACACCCATTTCATTCATAAGCAATGTTATTGATACTTTACAGTCACTTTCCGTTCTCTGATTATTGGGGGAATTTTTTTTCCGTCACCAGTTACTAAATTTTATTCAATATCAGACTATATAAAAAGACCAATAATTTCTTAACCACATTTAGCCAATTTCATTGAGTATCTCAGCATAAATTAAGTATGGCATGTGTCTGATTATTAATTAATGATTATCATGTATATTATTAGAATCAATAAATAATAATTAATATTGTGTGATAATTAATCATTTATAATCAAGAATTAGTCACAAGTTTCATTCTACCAAATTATTAACCCTGATTCAGAACTATGTTGCTAATCAAAAGTATTTGTGTAGTCATTCCCTCTGCTCCTGATGTTAAGAGGTATGTACTAACTTCCAAAGAAGCTATCAGTCAGCTTGGGGAAATCTATCGTATTTTATAATAAACCTCCATTTATTTAGTAAGTCTTCTGCTGCCACTTCTCCAAATTCTCTCCAGATCTGCTGCCAGATTCTCTCCAAATCTGTTCTAGCAGGTCCCTAGTCTTCCAGATCAATGCCTGGGGAATGGGTACAAGGAGTCTGCCACTGGCAATTGATTCTACCAGTGTGATTCTTCTGTCAATAAATAGACATTGATGAATTTCAGTCAAATTTTTCAGAGCTCTAAAACTTCTTCAGGAATTTACCTGATAATTGGGTGAAATGAAAGGAAATCTGATTGAGAAAGGAAATGGTATAAAGTATCATAAATGAAGCCAGGGAAAACATGAAGCAAAGAACAGGAGTTTTTTGCCACTTTGAGAGCCAGTTCAATCTAATGATTAAGCCACAAGGCTAGAAAGCAGAAGACCATGACTTTTAATCTGACCTTAGCCATGAAATCCACCTGGGTGACCTGATCTTGGACCAGTCATTCTCTCTTAGCCCAGTCCACCACTCAGGTTGTTGTTGGGGGGAAAATAGGAGGAAGAGGAAGTGTTGGATAAGTTCGCCACTTTGAACTATTTGTAAAAATAATAAAGACATGATATAAATGAATTAGTGAATTAATGAATGTTGTTGTAATTTATAATAGAGCTAAAACCAAATAACCTCACTGGTGAAGGAGAAAGAAATTTAAAGAAAATAAATATTTCTGAATCAAATGCTGATTTTAAAAACTTATGTTCAACATGCATAAAATATATAATGGAAATTATATATTATTAAGATATAAATTGTATAATGATTACTTCTGTGGCTCCTTCCTTCCTTCCTTCCTTCCNACAACAGTGTTTCATGTCCACATATGCAGAAATAGGTTTATATATATTTTGTTTATGCTCTCTTCCCTGTCTTTCCTTTTCTCATATATAGGAGAGACTCTGCCTTTAGCTACATCCAATCAGATTCTCTTGAGGTTTAGTGCCAAGAGTGGAGCATCTGCAAGGGGCTTCCATTTTGTTTATCAAGGTATTTCTCTTTCCTTTAAACTAGGTTTGGCAAAATATCTAAAGTTAATGAAAATTTTATTTACATAAACACTCATTTTGTTTCTGGATAGAAGATCTAATTTCAATATATCCAACCTAGGTCAGGCTGAGGTTATTAGCAATACAAAACTATATGGATATCTCTTTACAAAAAATTCAGTGAAAATTTTAACTTAATACATAAGTTTGGATTGTAGCCTAAGGCTAAAATCCATGGTAATTTTCTTGGAAACAAGTTGTATTCAGTTAGATACATAACATTCTGATTACAGGTGACTGGGATTCTGCTGGTATAACAGAAATGCAGGGCAAAAGGGCATAAATCTAACCCTTTTTACCTATGATAACTACTTATTTATTAATGCACTGATGCATTACTTACTATCCTAAATATTTTATTTTAAAAATGCATTTAACATGGGAATTTAAAATCCATATCTGTGTCTGAAATTTTTTATTAAGAACAATCATTTTTGCAGATTATTTTAGTATTCTTTTGCTTCTTGTTTGCTTTTTTCCTTAGTGTCCAGCAAGCAGTACAATGCAGCAAAGTGATTGATTGATCTACATTTAAGAGTTGTTTAATTTTTAAAAATTTAATATCATGGAATGAAATTTGCTCTTAGTTCTTCTATGAAAAGAAATAAGAAACCAAGCAACCGCTATATTGGAATTTTCAATCTTACTGGCAAATTTTCCAGGATTGGCTGCTCCTAAATAGCTTTAAGAGACACATCCACATTTCTGAATGAACACTTTTACTCTGGCCTACAAATTCAGTCCTTGTATTTCTCACCTAGTATTCCAGTCTGACTCAAGTCCTTGTTCACTTTTCCACTACGCTGACTTCCATTTTGTTACATAGCACTGAAAAATGAAGAATAATTACTATAAAAATGTACTTGATGTCCAATGCTATTTAAGATTAGCTTGTCTATACCAGAGTTTAGAATTAGATTGAAGATTAGGAAGAGAAAAAGAAGTCCGTAGCTAACATGATTGCATATTCTGAACAGAATTGTTAAAAGATTCAGTTTCTATTCTTAGATTTTGATATAATGGAGGTTTTTGATTCCATTTTCTCTATTATGTATTTCATTTTCTGTCATAAAAGCTATATTTCTTTTTCTCAAAGCTGCATTTTTCTATATATCACATTGCACAGAAAATTATGATTAGCAGTAGCTGTGCCACAAATGATGAGCTCACCTCTGCAAAACCCCACATTATTGACATTTTGTGATGCTAAAGTTAAATGTCCTCACATTTTCAGTACAATTGTGTTTTAAAGGGAGTAATCTGCATTCATTTCCATAATTATACTTGACTTGCTTACTTGCTTCGGAAACAGAACTGTGCAAGACATTAATGTATAAATCCATATAAAAATGCTTTATACATTGCTCTGATGAAAAGCAATCAACCATCCTCAATTTCAATGCCTCTTCTATAATGTCTTTCTTTCTAAGGTCTACGTTCACTAAAGTTTGACTGAATGTCGCAATATGGCTTTCTATCAGTTCTTGAAGAAGTTGGTGATTGAATTAGGTTTCCATTGGCAACTGTAGCTTTTTCAGTAGTTATCATTTAAGCATTAAGCATTGCATATGATCAGATCAGTACATAATGACAGGACTATAAGAAATGAAAGTGAAGGGGATTGTGGGATACTGCCAAATGTAGGTTGTAGGAGGAATATTTGGAAGGGAGAGTGGAGGATGCATTCTTCTATTTTTATGAATAGATTTATTAGTAATTCTTGATTTCATCCAGCCACTTCTGACTTTTTCACAGTTCTATACTTTTTGATTGATGATAGAGTGAATTTAAAAGAAGGATGGAGTCCATATATTTGATGCTTCTTTAGTCTCTGCTGTTGAGTTTTCAGGCAAATTATGAACAAGCTGATCTACAAACTGAAATATTGTAACATCTAATCTGAACAACCTCAGTAACTAATCCCATATCCAGCTGATAGTTATTTCAAAGGCAACTTGTGTTTTATAATTATTTCTCTTTCTGTATTACTAGGCATAGCTATATTTCACATTCAGACCAATAGCATTTTGTGAATAACTGTCAAAATTCTAAGAGGTACTTAGACTGTTCCATGGACATTTTTGTTTTTCTAAAAAAAAAGTATTACGATAATCATTGGAAGATTGATTGAGGCATTGTTAATGTCATTAGTTATTGCATGTGCTACCCTCTCAAATTATATAAAATTAAATAACAGCTGCTTAAGAGGATGATTTTTAATATCTTGTCTCTGAATTAAATATTCAGAACAATAAGGACTTAGTACAACTGTGGCTTGTTTGTAACTATGCAATATACTGTAATGTGGCTGCTACAGGATAACATCTGAATTGTGGAATTCATATTTCTGTATAATTTCGTGTTAGAAGAAAAAGTACATAGCTGATCATTGAAATGCAGTTCATTTTCATTTTTCCATTACCTTCAGTAGAAGTCATCAGGACACTCATATGTCATTTTATAATGGAGAATGCAGTTAGCACAAGTCAGGGCCAGTTCCAGGATCTAAGGGGATTTAGACATCAGGAGATCAATGGACTCTTTAGTTCTCCTTTCATAATTTGGGGAAAATATGGTGGTTTTCAACTACAAAATAATTGGATTTGATTATACAGTAAAAGATTAAAAATAATTAAATGCTAAGTAGAAGCACTGGAGAGAAGAGGTAGAAAACTTGGAAGCACTTTTAAACTTGTTATACTTGCTAATTAGGTTGTTTGGTGACTGTTCTGTCCTTTTGCACATGGATTGTATGGGTATTTAGCTCATAAGTGACTGGATGGAGCAGAGAGAAACTTCTGATCCTATCACTTTGCCTGCTAAAAGAGACTTCAATGGGAACCTGGCTTGGAGACCTTTTATGGTGCCTGAATTTGGTCAGTGTCTACTGCAAACTATGTAGCAATGTACAACTCAATCTCATATGGCTTCATATGCCAGTTCTGTTGCTGCCTTGTCTCCTTATGCAAGTACAGGTAGTCCTCAACTTACATTTCATTTAGTGACCATTTGAATTGAAATAAAACAGCATTGAAAAAAGTGACATTACCATGCTGTCCATTGCAGCATCCCCAAGGGCGTGTGATCAAAATTCAGATGCTAGACAACTGACTCATATTTATGATGGTTGCAATGTCCTGGGATCATGTGATCCCCTTTTGCGACTTTGTGACAAGAAAAAGTTAGTGGGGAAGCCAGATTCACAAAATGAGGCAAAATTCACTTAACAAATATCTCNNTTAGCAACAGAAATTTTGAGTTCAATTGTGATCATAAGTCGAAAAATATCTGTAGTTTATCTCATCAGACAGAATGGCCAAATTTCATGCACAGAACAGCAAAAGCTGTAATGATTTCCCGTGGTATTTTCTTGATTGGGCAAAACCAAAGTACTGAAGTTAGATGAACAGTAAAAAGCACAACCTTTTTCTTACTGCCTTGTAGGCTCAGTAACAATTTGTTTCTACCCCTTTAACCTCAGGGGTGCACACTGTGACAGTAGCACTCTGTTTTAGGCTTTTGCTACAAAGCTACCACCAAAGCACAGGAGAGGAAATGATTAAAAAATGGAGCCTTCTGAAATTTGGGTTGTATCAAGCACACCTCTGATTGCAAGCCTCTACAATCCCATATTCTACTATCCAGTAATTTGTTGTCTATTCTATGGTATGCAAGCCTATGTATACTTACATTAAATTTATATTTCTCTCAAACATAACTATACTAGAGGAGATCCTTAATTCGGAAGCAAGAGCAGTGGCTTGGTTTACTTTTTGCTGTGAAAGCATTGGCAAAAACTTATTTCAGTAATCAACTCTGAACGGTATATTTAACATACGCAGAAAAGTTTATTGGAAATATTAGAAACAGTTTTAATGTTTAATGTTCAATGTTTTACTATTTTTAACTTTCTAATTGTCTGTATTGTTATTTATGATACTATGTACTACCCAGAGTCTCTTGATAGTGAGATAGGCAGCATATACATTTAATACATTACTAAATAATAAAACATGTATGAACTGGGCAAATTTCCTAAAAATGAATATATGCCTTGAATTGGTGGCACGTCTCCAATGATATTTATTTTTTCATGCAGCGGTTCCACGAACAAGTGATACACAATGCAGTTCCGTCCCAGAGCCAAGATATGGCAGGAGGATTGGTTCTGAATTTTCAGCTGGTTCTGTAATTCGCTTTGAATGTAGTCCAGGCTACCTTCTCCAAGGCTCCAAAGCTATCCGCTGTCAGTCTGTGCCCAATGCTTTAGCACAATGGAATGACACAGTGCCAAGCTGTGTGGGTAAGGCTTATTATTTTTAGGTCATACATTTCCGAGTCAGAATCTATGAACATAAATTAAGAACATTATTAGTTTTATTAAATAGTATTAAACAAATAAATTCCCTCACTTGATTAATGTAGGCAATGCAGTTTAAAAGAGTAATATGTCACCTCGATTGTAATTGAGTACTAGCTGGTTGAGACACAGAATAGATTTTGAAATAATAATTTATTACATTTACATAGTGGATGCATATTTTGCTCAATTATTATCATTATGATTGCCTCTAAAATCTTAAGTTTAAGATGAATCTCTGGCAATTGGAAATATACTANTAATATTAAATAACTAATGCAATTAAACAAACAACAGTTTTGTAACTTTACAACTGATTCTGATTGCATTTTATTATAACCTGAATCAGAATGGCTTTGCTTAGCAAACTGTTTGTTGTGTTTTATATGTGACACTTTCCATAAGAACTGCGACTCCATTTCAGATTCAGTTTTTGTTTCTCTCCAGAGACTTGTATTTTGCAGTTCTTTGCACTCATAGGGATAGTATGCCAATAGGAAAAAATATCTTAATTATTTGAATTATGATAATCTCAAACAGGTAAAAATTGTAGTATATTTTTATAATACAGAAGAACATTTTATTTTCTAATATGGATACAACTACAGGTAGTCCTTGACTTATGACTATAATTGAACCTGCAATAATGGATCTATATCATGCCAGTCATTAAGTGAATCACCACATGACCAACTTGATTTTACAACTTTTTTTGCATTTGGTTGTTAAAGCGAATTAAATTCATTAAATGAATTCATGGTCAGTAATGCCCAGTTGGCATATTTTGCCAAAAAAACAGAAATAAATACTAGTTTCCAGTAAAAATGATTGCAAATCATTGTCATATGACTACCAAGCAATGCAAATCACCATAAATGCAGGCTAGTTGTCGAGCACCCAAAATGTGATCATGTAATTGGGGCAGGGGCAGGGGGGGAAACAGCCATTGGAACTTCAAATCCAGTTCTTAAGTATCTTCTTTCTGAGTCCCTCATGACTCTGAACACTTACTAAGCGACTGGTCATATGTCAAGGACTATTTGTATTACTATGTCAAAAATTATTTTTCCTTTCCTTGAAAATTTTATAGCTAAGATCATTAGGAAAAAAAAAGTAATTGATATAAAGATTAATGACAATGGAAACCAGAGTATAACAACAGGTTTTTAGACCTCAAAATCTTTATCTGTTTTCGTATACTCTACTTTGTTTTCCTAATACTCTATTTTTTACTATTGTTGTGGTGCTTATCCCTTTCTAGACCTAAAATACATTGCCTGACTTTTAGAAAACTTGGTCTGAAATGAGCCGAAAGTCAAAATAGTAAAAACTGCTTGAATTTAATATGATATTATTGTGATTTAACATCTATGGACATTATCAGAGAAAACATAACTGTTTTTGTCTACACATAATTCTGGAAACAGGAAAAGCACTTTTTGCAGCAAGTGTTCTATTTTTCTTGTTTTATAAACACATAAATGAGATTTAATTCCTAGGTTTAATATTACTTCCCTTCTTTGTCAGCAAGGTTTAAGCTTTATTGTTACTTCAAATTCCATTTTCTTTCAGTGCCATGCAGCCGGAATTTCACTGAACGCAGAGGTACTATACTGTCTCCAGGCTACCCTGAACCTTATGGTAACAGCTTGAATTGTGTGTGGAAAATCATAGTGACTGAGGGATCAGGTATTCAGGCAAGTCCCTATTTTGCCAACAGTGGAATATAAAGTACTTCAGAATTAAAGAAAAGATATTACTAATTTATTGTTCCTGCTGTAAGTCCCTAGCTAAATGTAAACAAAAAGAAAAACCCTTGTTTTGCATTTTTGTATAGATTCCAGAGGTGGTATTCAACCAGTTCACACTGGCTTGGGCGAACCAGTAGCGGTGATTTGGCGTGGGTTGCTGAACTGGTGGCTACCCCTGGCTGGCTACACCCCTGACCCGGTTGCCCGGTTGCTCACTTGCCCCGGTTGCTCTCCTAGCTTTCCCAACCATGTGGCTGTAGCGCAGCTTGGGTGGATGTCCCGTGGCTGCTGCAAATGTGCACTGTGTGTGCAGCCGCTATACATGCAGTATGCATGTGCAGTGGCCCCAGGACATCCACCCACCTGCCTGCCCTCCCGGAGCATGCTTTCTTCCTTCTCCCAGCGGATGCACCTCTTCCAGCCCAGTCCGGCCCAGCCCAGCCAGCCAGTAGGTGGCCACATGTCCAG
>AZIM01005677.1:3100-14049 GCA_000516915.1 Ophiophagus hannah | reverse complement strand
AAGGAAGGAAGGAAGGAAGGAAGGTGGTGAGCAGCTTCAGATTTTCAGTTTGAAGGAGTAAGGAAAAATCTGAGCCCCCTCAGGAAGTGGGGGGCCACCCCCTTCCCCCTGGGCCCTGCCGGNCACCCCCTTCCCCGTGGGCCCTGCAGGGAACGGGTCACAGCCTGTGGGGGTGGCATCACTGGGTGCATCCCGTGACTTGGTTTGAAGCAGACCCCTCGGCGTCCAGGGAGCGCAGGAGGACTTGACGTTTTATAATAAAATGGAAGGAATACCTCTTGGGTCAGCCTGGAAGTGCATCGCATCCCTTGGCACAATTGTTAGCCCAATTTCTTGCACAAGATGAACCCCATGAACGGGTCTGTTGACGTAACAGCATGAAAAGGGGAGGCAGCCCTGACCGAATCGGGTGTTTCAGAGAATAGTGAAGTGAAGAGAAAGTGACTCAATGCCTCTGTGTGGTTGTTGTGTATTTGTCCATCGTTGTCAATATAGATCTCAACACTAGTAGACAACTCAATGTGGGGGGTCCAGGCCCCACAGAATGTCTTGGCACAGCGTGCCCCAGCGTTTGGGGCTTAGCAGACTGGCAGAACTGGCTGTGGGGCGGATGGCTATGCACGCCCGTGCCACTTTCACAAATGCTGCTTCGTGCCTGTGCACTCGCCCACCACTTCCACGGCCCAGTTCTGAACGGACTATGGTCCGCCAGAGGGCCGCAGACCTTTGCCCTCGCACACGTTAGGCAAGGGGGAAACGTGTAGGCACCACAGGGGTTTCACTGCTGGCTTCCGCAGTGCGCTTTACTTTGTAGGCTCGGCAGCCCTTGTGGATGAGGCCATGCCGTGCAGGGTGCTTTTGTGCCAGCGCTTCCCAGTTGGCTGTGTCTGTCCAACAACTCCAGGGAGGCCTTCAGGTGTCCTTGTGGAGCTGCTTCTCCTCTCCGTGTGGGTGTTTCTCCCCCCCCCAAAAGCTGCTTGGGTGTGTAGTTGCCTGGCACATGGGTGGCATGAGCCGCCCACCAGTCCGGGCTCTCATCAGCCACATGTGGGCAGGTGGTAGACCTGCTCTTGAGAGAAGTTCGGTCCCTGGTACTTCATCTCACCATCTGATGCCCAGTAGTCTGCGAA
This sequence comes from Ophiophagus hannah, assembly GCA_000516915.1. NCBI lineage: Eukaryota > Metazoa > Chordata > Lepidosauria > Squamata > Elapidae > Ophiophagus > Ophiophagus hannah. The sequence goes on along the minus strand of AZIM01005677.1, from coordinate 12,919 downwards.
GGCCACTCACATGGAAGCGACTCAGCTGTCTTGCAGGCAGATACGGGCACACGGAAAGGAAATGGCTCCCACAGCTCGGCAGCCCTTCTGTTTTGTGGCTGGATGGCTTCCTCGACCTTCCCCCCCTCCCCCAGTGGGGCACAATCTACCGAAAGCACAACTTCGCTCTCCTGCAGTTGAGTTCCGTCTCAGCGGTTTCTGCTCGGGACAGGAGTAGCCAAGGGACTGAAGTGGTCTGAACTGCCCTTTGATTGTGGTGGTGGGTTCTGTGTGCATTGCATGAGGAGGAGCAGGCTGCGCAGGGTCTTCAAATAGTGATGGTGAGTCCAGAGTTGGCACAAGCCATAGAGAATCATCCATGCGATTGGCATCTCTGGCTCTGAGGCAGCATTTGGGGCACAATCGTGGGCAGAGAAGAAGCCTCCTAGCAGACTTTCCTTCACTTTGGTGATTGTTTGAAGTCCCTAGGTTGAAGAGCAGGATACCCTCAAGGCTGACACCAACCAAAGCATAGAAAAACTCGGAAGACGTAGCGGCGCAATATCGGAAGACGGGGAGAGACCTGGACCATAAAATTGCCAAGAGTCGGACACGGCGGAATGAACGTTCCGTCCACATCTTCAGGTGGAGGACTTGCCCATCCGTTCTGTAGTTGAGGCTGATTCCAGCACGCCTGTCCCGAAAGGCACAGTAAGACGTGGAAGTAACCATCATGCTGAACGGTGTGGGTGCCAGCACAGCACCCAGTTAACACCACTGGGGACTGGGAGTGCCTGGGAGGGTTCTCCACCATCCCACAGCCATTGGCCATCAAGGAACCGGCGCACCACCTGAATGAATAAGTTGGGTAGCCGAGTTCTGACATGATCTTTCATGCGCCTTGTGAGGTGACACATTGAAGGCTTTTGTGAGGTCAACAAAGATTGTACGGAGTTCACAATTCTGCTCCTGACCCTTCTCCTGGCACTTGGCAAAATTCACACCAACGGTCCCACAATATTTCTGGGGGCCACACTGGGGGGTACTTTGGCAACAGCTCCAGTTCCAGATGTATGACCAGAAACAAAAAACCTGGAATGATTTTTCCTGCATTGGAGAGCAGCGACATTCCTCGTTGGTCGTTGCTTGCGTGTTGTTTAACCCTTCCTCCTGTAGAGGTGTACAGTGGATGCATCTTTAAGTTCCTGCAGAATGGATTCTTGCTTTTGGGAAAACTCAGGTAAGTTTCTCTACAAATATAGGAGTACCGACTTTGTAGACCTGGGCAGATGTGGCATCTGCCCTTCAGGCTTTGCCACTGGAGAGCTGGCTGGCAGTTGTCATGACTGCCACGAGTAATCATCCTCCTTGGCATTGATGGTGCCAGCCTGGGCAACCCTGTCTGTCTGTCGCCTCATCATTAATAGATGTCAAATCAGTTAAGGACAGCTTCCAAGGGTCCGGCTCACCTCTGCAGGATCTCGGCCTTGTCTGTCATGAGAGTCGTACCATCTATACCAGATCGGGGCATTTTGTGGCTTGTGGGCCACATCCAGCCTGCAGGGAGTCCCAGTCTGGCCTGCAGCATTGGCATCAGTGCGTGAGTAGCAACTGTTGGTGTTTCGGCAGCGGGGTGTGTGTGAGGTCTCAGCAGAAGGCAGGGCAATGGTGCTGCAGCATGGGGGTGGGTGGCATTGGTGGAAGTGGGGTGTTGGCTGTGGGTGGGGTAGCTGTGGGGGAGGCAGGGCAATGCCAGCAGGGAGGGGAAGATCCTCCACAACAGTTCCAGTTTGTCATGTGGCCCCTTGGGAAAATTAACTGCCCACCCCTGATCTGGAGGGGGCAATTCCGGAAAGACTGAGAGAGCATTAAAAGTGAGTCTCCAAGCTTGGCAAGGTAACGTTTTATTATTAGGCAGGTGAACCGTACCGCAAAAGAAATAGTTTAACACAAACCTTTCCTCCCCCCACAAGTCAGCCTTCTAAGGCGATATACTTTGCTGCTAGACAGCCATATCAGAGTCTCTGGTTGCATCTGCATTGCATCTGCCTAGCCCCAGAGGCCGCTCACTGTGAGTTCAGGAGGACTGAGACAAAACCCAGTGGACCAAGTTGGTGGCCCACACACCTAACGGCGCACAAGTCGTATAATTGAAAATCTAAAGCACAGCACTTCATCTCTGGTAAGCGCTTCTGTGATTGCAATTTTATTTTGGAATGTCTGGTTTAGTTCAGTGCAACCCTTGTTCTGCAGCTGTCTTTTGTGGTACTTTTACAATTTGGATACTGTCCTATTTGTAAGCAACTTGTTGGTCTATTCGGCTGCCTGCTTGTGTAGAGTCTCTGTGCTCCAGGCGGAAATTAAGTGGCCAACACAGCTGGTGTGTTTTATTGAGCTGCCCTACTATCAGCCCCCTCTACCACAAAGACCCCCCCAGGAGAAGGGCAGGGAGGACAACGGTGGGATCTGGCAGAGTGAGAAAGCTGCTCATCACTGCAAGCAGGTCATATAATGTCACCGGTAGATTCTTACAGTTCAGGAACACTCAGCCTTGGTTTGACGCTTGTACAGCTTGTAGCATTTGAGCAAGCTGCCGATGGTGAGTGAACACAGGTCCATAATGTCCCTGCGGCTCAAGCCCAAAGCTCCAAGTCCACCCCCGGTGAGTCATAGAACAATCCCCACTTGGAGGTTAGGACGGGCAGATGGTGTCCCGGAACGGAAGTGGAAGCTTTAGCCCAAGGACGAAGGTTGGCGATACAGCCGGGACGTCCATATTTTGTGATATCGAAGTCCCGGCCTCTCTCACCCAGCAGCCAGTGACCACGGAGGTGTCAAGGACCCATAGCTGGCTCCTCCTGTGCACAATCGGGTCCGGTTTGATGAAAGATGAAGCGGATGGGATGATGGGTTCGACCCAGGAAGGGACACTTTCTCTGCACAGGAGCTCTTCAAGGTGCTGAAGTACACGGTTGTGTCGTGCACATCTCGCATTGCGGGTGAGTTCGCAGACATGCAGGATACAGTTGAGGGTTTTGGGGGCACGGCAGACTCCTCTGCAGCCCTTGTCGGTGACATGGCAGCAAACCCCTCACATGCTCCTCTGCTTGGTGTGGAGTAGGTGGCCCCTCGGCTGGATTTCCCATAAGTGCAAGTGGGGTACAGCCAGGAGGGGCACAACAGCCACTCATGACTGGCTGCGGGACGGCCAGAATACTCCAGGCTNGGGGCACACCAGCCACTCATGACTGGCTGCGTGACGTCCAGAATACTCCAGTCTTGGGCACTGATGGATTTCAAGAGCAGCTTCCTCCCCTCAACTCGCACTTCTGCCGTGGTGATGACGACTGTAGAGTTCGGTTTGCACGGCTTGTTAAGCCTCCCCTCCGTGGAGCGAAAGGCATTGTGTTGCGGCAGGATGTCACACAGTGTGTGTGGGGGGTTTCGATGCAGTCTCCTCAGACGGGGCCTTCTGCTGAAGGGGATCAAGGTGGAGAAGCCGGGGACCCCCAAACCTCCGTCTTTGACATTGGTTGGAAGTAGCTCAGGGGAGAATCCTTTTGTGTTTGCAGCTGGGGTCTCACCATGGAGTGAACCAGGCACTCCAGTTTCTCCAGGGTGTTGCGATGCGTCTGACCTGCTATGACCTTGAGTGTGAATTTGGGCACCAGATACGTCTTTGGCGGCTCTCATGTCATTGGCGTGGCTTAAGCGGTGCCTTTAAGAGCTCTGCAGCAAAGCGTTCGGCTTGGAGAGCCCTGTTGGCTCAGCCCCTTCTGTCTATGATGGGACAAAGAGACTTCAATAAGTCTGAAGGCATACCTAAACATTTGCGTGCAATTATTTGCAGATTCAGAATACGAAAACCGCCTTAAATCTAATCTGATGGGCAAACAAAGTCCACAAATCACTGCAGAGAACCAGAGGAAAAGTTTGCTGCTCCTGGAATTGTCGCCTCCTGGCCCACAGCGCAACCAAGTTGCTTATTCAACCGTCATTGGGATGGTTGTCAAAAAGAAATCCGCCCCCCTCCCTTTGCCCAGGGGACTCGCAAGCAAACCTGGATGAGCCGGAAATACTTTGGAACACGGAGCCAAAACTGCTCAGTTGCAAAGGAGCAAGATACTTTTTTTGTGGGGGCACCAAGGGGTGAGGCATGTGAAAAAGGAGCCAGCAACATCTTAAGAAGAGGGGCGGTTGTGTGCTGCCCGTGGCCCAGGAAATATTGTGCAGGTGGAAGGGAGAGCGGATTGCACTCGAGGTCGCCATAACCTGAAAGGCAATGAAGAAATGGAAGCCAAAAGCAGATCTGATAGGTCACAAGACAAGCCTCCGAAACGCTTCCACCTCGACCACCAACCGCTTCCAAGAGAGCCTGGGGGGCCTTTCACACCCCACGTATCACTGAAAGGCTGTGGGGAGATCGCCAGCATGGAAGAGGCCTGAGGAGATTTCTGAGCTAGGAAAGTTTTGCCAGGAAGAGTTNAGGAAAGTTTTGCCAGGAAGAGTTGGGGGGGGGGAGGGCCAAGCCTAGGAGACCCCGACCCTCTCTTGCTCCGGGAAGCCTTTGGAAGCCGTTATTCATTCCTGCCTTTGGGGGGGGGGGCTGAAGTTGCCCACAGTTTGGTCTTTAATTTCTTTGGCCGCGTCCAGATTTGCTGCAAGGTGCCGTGTTTATCCTTTGTGCAGAGCAGTTGTGCCTCCTTCTGTTCACTTTGGCTTTGTTTGAAACGGGGCGTGTGTGTGTGTGTGTGTGTCTGCCTAGAGCTTTGGAGGCCACCGGACACCACCGAGGGTGGGACAGCCTCCAGTTTGCCGGGTGAGATTGAAGCTCCCAAGCGCAGGTGGGCTGCGTCTACACACACACACACAGACACACGCCAGGCGCAACGGGGCCTGTCCAAGGGCCCAGCAGTTGTTCACCAGCTGGTGCCGAGGGATGCCATCCTCACCCTCCGTCTCTCTTCCAGGGGCTCCTTCTCACGTCCAGCCACCGCAGGCTGTCCTCTCCCGGGACCTGGAGGGGCTCCTCCTGCCCCTAAGCCCCCTTTGCCAGCCGTCCTCTGCCCATCTCAGCCGTCTCCATTTGGCCGTTAAGTCGTCCCGCACCCTTTTCACAGCGCTTCATCCTAAACACACCATTCCAGGTGAGGCTGGATAATTACAGACGGTGCTGCAAACATCAAAACCACTCTTGGCTTTATTCTTATTATTTTCGCAACCTCATCACCCGCTGACACACGCACAACTTTTGGTCTGCAACTGTCTGAAAACCCTGCGTGGTTTTTTTTACTGCGCCCCAATCCCCCGGCCCCTCCCTTGGCAGAGGTTGGCCTTGTTCTTCCTTCCTTGGCCTCCGAATGGGGGGGGGGGCCCTGCNNNGAATGGGGGGGGGGGCCCTGCAGTGGGTCGAACCGGCTTCGTGCCCAGCCTGGGAGGTGCGTTAATGACATTTTTCACAAGCTAATATGTGGGGCGGAGCCCACCTGCTCACTTAGGGCAGGGGTCTCCAGCCTTGGCACCTTGAAGACTTGTGGAATTCTGGGAGTTGAAGTCCACAAGTCCAGAAGGTGCCAAGGTTGGAGGCCCCTGACTTAGGGGATGCTTCAAGCTGTTTCTCAGCCCCTTCGGTCTTCCTGCAGGCTGAATGGCCTCCCTTGGCTCTTCTGTGCCAGAGGGAAGATGGGGTGGGAGGAAGGAGACCCAGGGAGGGATCTTCCAGGTGCCCCCCCCACACAAGGGTTTTCTGGATGCAAAAGCCCCCCAAGGTTGCATGCGGGAGGCAAAGGGGCCAGGAGGCAGCCGGGCAAAGCAAAGGCCTCGGATGGGTTGCCCCTAAGAGGCTGGGAAGGAGGGGAGGAGACCCCTCCCTGGGTTCTGCCTGGCAAATGTTGCATTGAAACTGGCTCTGCGGCTGGAGAGGAATTGGGAGGAGGGGGCTCTGCCAGGGGGGCTCCTGGGGGGGCTCCATCTGGGCGGGACTCTCTTAGCTGGACATTGTCATTCTTTAAAATGACGCAATAGCCCCCAAGCCCCTTTCCTGTCAGGCTCCCTCTGTCTCTGTCTCCTCTCCCCCCATATCCCCCCCAATCCTGATCTGTGTAACTTGTCCTTCTTCCCCACTTGGAAGGCTTCCTGGGGGTCTTGCTTCCCCGCCCGCAGTTTTCTAACCGCCCCCCTTCGCCCCATAGGACATAGAATAACAGAGTTGGAAGGGGCCCTGGAGGTCATCTAGTCTAACTCCCCACACAAGCAAGCAGGAGAGTCTATATACCATTTCAGACAAGTGGCTGGTCTCTCCTTGAAAGCCTCCAGCGCTGGGCCTCCCCCCGTTCGCACAGCGACTGGCCCGGCTGAAGAGCGATGGGGCAGTGGGGGACTCCCTGTGTGTGTGAACCAAACCATCAATGTAAGCCATAACAGGGTTTATTACTGGGGCATTGCATGTGAGGGGAAGGCAGCCATTAAGGCTTGATCACTCTGGGTTAAGGGGGTGAATGTATTGTGAGAATCGGCCGCAATGCTTTGTGGAGACGAACACAAGAATATGCAAACAACCCAGTCAAAAGCTGAAGCTTCCTTAAAAATGGGAAATCATTGTCTGTTGCTGCAGCTGAGCTAGAGGGTCTTCCTGCTTCTGAGATGGGATGCCCCCCCCCAGTCCTCCAGACCCCCTTCAATTCAATCCCAATCCAGTCCCGTCCCACCCAAACCCCAGCTGCCTGTGGTGAGGCACGGTGGCTGCAGGCAGTGCTAATTCCTCCCCTCCCCTTATTTCGAAGGGGTCTCCCATCCAGGGGCAACCGGAAGCTCTGCTGAAGCGGGGGGGGGGGGGATTTGGCTTTCTGGGCTTCTGGTGCNNNATGGGCGGGGGGGGGGGGGGAATCTGGCTTTCTGGGCCTCTGGAGCCCAAGGCCAAAGCTGCGTCCATCCGATCCGAGATGCCAAATCCAGACAAAGTCCACAAAAGGCAGCCACGCCATTTCCCTAGGAGAGGAACTGGGGAGCTGGGGGTTGAAGGGTTGGGGTCTCCCTATTCTCAGCTGGGTTTTTTTTTTCCTTTTCCCTGCAATCCTCCCTAATCAATAATACCATCAGTAGGAACCCAACAGGAAAAAAGAGATTAAACTCAAATTGTAACCCTTTGCTGCCCTCTAGTGGGTGATCCATTACAAGCCCTGATCACCATGGACTAGTGTCTTTAAGAGAGTAACAGTTGGAAGGGACCTTGTAGGTCATCTAGTCTAGGGGTCTCCAACCTTGGCAATTGTAAGCCTGGAGGACTTCAACTCCCAGAAAGCTGGCTGGGGAATTCTGGGAGTTGAAGTCCCCCAGGCTTACAGTTGCCAAGGTTTAGTCCAACCCCCCCGCCCAAGCAGGAGACCCGACACCATTTCTGACAGCCGAGTCTCTTCTTGAAAGCCTCCAGGGACGAAGCTCCCACAACTTGCGAAGGCAACTTCTGTTCCATGGATTGTTCTCACTGTCAGAGAATTTCTCCTTATTTCCAGGTTGAATCTCTCCTTGCTCAGCTTCCATCCATTGTTCCTTGTCTGGCCTTCAGGTGCTTTGAAGAATAGTTTGACACACACACCCCTCTGTGGCAGCCCCTCCTCAAATATTGGAAGATGCTCTCCTGTCTCTTTCTGGATCTTAGCAACTTGAAGATGTGTGGACTTCAGTTCCCAGAATCCTCCAACCTGGGAGTTGAAGTCCACATACCTTCAGAAACGCTGGTCTGGATTGCCACGTGCAGTTGGGCTTATGACTTGCATTTTAAAGAGACTCTGGTGTTTCTGAGAGGGTTTACGGGGCTCAGAGCTTCCTGTCCGGGGCTTCCCTCGAATTACCTTAAGATTTAGGGTTGTTGCAACACAAACAGCCTGAAACGGCCCCCTTTCAAGGAAAGCTCTCCTGAGTCAGGGGTCCTGCACGGTTTCGGGAAAGACGCCATTCAAGTGATGCTTGAAGGGGGGTCTTGGGGGGGGGGAAGGAGACCCCCAGAATCCGGCTGCATTTTGGCTCAGAGTGTAGATTTTATCAGGGAGAGGATTAACTTCCAGGAAGTATTTCCACTGGCAGAAGGAGAACTTGCTGCCTCAGAATCACAGCTTTGGAGGGGTGGCTGTTCCCAGCTCTGCTTCCTCCAAGATCCGTGGGTGGATCCCACTTGCCAGGATGGTCCCTTCAGGTTGTCTGAATGGGGCTCCTGGGCCAGGGTGCAAATGTGCAGCCCTTTTGCAAGCCTCAGTTCAAGAGGGTAAAATCTGACGCGGGTCTGGCCCTGCACTTCTAACCCGGTTCCCAGGCCGGCTGAGCTCAAGGGAGCTGCCTCCTCAGTTACTGTTTCTTGGGGGAGCTGCCAGCCCCCCTGGGCAGGGATCCTACAATTGGGCAAAAACAGGGTGGGTGGGGGGGTTGCATTCCTCTTCACTTAAAGTCAGAAAATCCCCCACCGTTCTATGAGAAACAATAAGAGTCTCAGCCACTTCCAATGGCAGAAGGCCAATAGCCTTTTCTTTATTCCACTTGGAATATTGATTTTATTCTTTCCCACCCAGAGGGCAGAGGAGATGGATGGGAGCAGCTGTGTGTTAGCAGAAACCCAGCGCTTTTAATTTTCCAAGGGGCGAGGGAGGGGCTGCTGCGGAGGAAGACTTTGGCTGAGACGGGAGTGGGGCTGGATGGGTGGGAGGGTGTCCAGCCTTGGGGAGGTGTGTTGGGGCCGGAGGGTCCCAGCACAAGCCAGCAAGGCGGAGAGCAAGAGGGAATGGGCTTGCTCAGCTGCTCGGAATAACAGTGTCCTTTGTGTGTGTGTTGTGTTGTTGTTTAAGCCGAATAGGCTGCAGGAATCAAAGTGTCCAGTTTTGTAGGCTGTCTGAAAAGGGAGCGAGGCTTGGCAATCCCATCTCTTTGAGGTCACCCCGGAAAGGAATTTTGCTGTCAAAGCGCCAGGTGGGTTTGTCTGGGCTAAGGCCGGGTGAGGGGACGGGTCCTTGGCCTGGCTGGGTTGGTGGTGGATCCTCTGAAGCAGGGCTCTCCAAGCTTGGCCACTTTCAGACTTGTGGACTTCAACTCCCAGAGTTCCTCAGCCAGCTTTGCTATAACACTCTCATCCCCTCCTCCTCCCAGGGAACCCAGTTTTAACCCTTTTAGCTCCTTTCACACAGCAAACTCCCTCCCCTCCCAGGTTTGGGGATCTGCCCTGTTTGGGGAACTTCCTACAATTGTCAGTTGCCTACAGCAGGCGCAGGTCTGATGCTGAAGGGGTCACTTGGTCAACTGTCCAGAGCAGGGTCCCCAACCTTGGCAACTTTCAGACTTGTGGACTTCAACTCCCAGAGTTCCTCAGCCAGCAAAGCTGCCTGAGGAATTCTGGGAGTTGAAGTCCACAAGTCTGAAAGTTGCCAAGGTTGGGGACCCCTGGTCCAGAGGATGGAGGGCAGCCACGAACTCCTTCACAGCAGCCTCCGTCCACCAGCTGGACTTGGACTGGGATTGTGAGGGCCAATGACAAGAGTGGAGGTGGAGCTTTGGGGATTTGGGCAGGGGTCCCAGAGAGGGGATGAAACACCTGAAAATGTGAAAACACATTTGCTCCTAAGATTCCCCGGAGAGGAGCGCAGGTGGGAGGGCAGCTGATTAGAACAGAATAGAATAACAGAGTTGGANNNNACCTCGGAGGTCTTCTAGTCCAACCCTCTACCTAGGCAGGAAACCCTACACCATTCCAGACAAACGGTTATCCAACATCTTTTTAAAAACTTCCANCCTTAGTTCTAAGTTGCTTCTCTCCTTGAGGAGTCTCCACCCGTTGCTTCTTGTCCTGCCCTCAGGGGC